>JACWST010000338.1:568-32452 GCA_014850475.1 Cryphonectria naterciae | reverse complement strand
GGATATTGTCTGAGCATGATTATTTAGCTCAATAAATACATATTTTGGAGCAAGCTTAATATTTTTTTTTTTTTTTTTTTTTTTTTTCATCTTCTCATCATGACATGTCGTAAACGTATCGGGGTTGGATGAGAAGATGCAACGACTGGATATGTGTTGGCTTGTGACGAATGCATGCCTGCGCTCATGATGGTGGTATAACGAAGCACAAGGTGGTGGGTCTTTTTTGCTGTCATCATGATGATGTGTGACGCTTGAACGCACGAGCCGGTCTTTGCTGTTTTCATCTCCTGTCGCTATATCCCACAGGGGGCGCAGGCAGGGAGGCGTACGGGTTTCCGTCGCTGTAGCGAGGCCCGTCGTCATACCTGCCGCTGCGCAGAGGACCTCGGCTCTGCGTCCTCGAGCCTCTGTACTGGCTGCCTCGGCCGTCGTCCTCGTCGTCAGAGTAGTCAGAGTAGCCCGAGTCGCTGTGGTGCTGCTGTTGCTTCTGGCGCTGGCGCTCGAGGCGCTTCATACGTCGCTGGTGGCGCTCCTCCTTCTTCTCCCTCCACTCGGCCACCTCGTGGGACAGCTCGCGCGCCTCCTTCATCTCGGAGATGGCGCCCTTGATGCCCATGGCAGCGATGCCCACCGATGCTGCGTCCTGCAGCAGCGCCTTGGTCTTGAGCTTCTTGGCCTCCTCTTCCGAGAGCTTCCCCGCCTTCACGGCCCTGTGCCGCGCGTTCCGCTTCTCCATGCTCTGGTACACGTTGTGCGCCGCGTGAATGGTGGCCACGGCCGCCAGGCCCGTGGTGATGATCTGCTTACCTTTCATCTTCTTGGCCCTCTTCTCGTCCTCCTCCGAGTCGCCCAGGTCCGAGCTCGACACCGACGACCGAGATGACGCCCGGCTGCGCGAGGCGACCCCTCGAGATCGGGACCGGGTCCGGTGCAGCCGGTCGTCATCATAGTCATCACGGTACCGCGCATCGCGTGGTCCGTCCCGGGAGTACTCATCGTCGCTGTAGCGCCCTCCTCGGCGCGACCCAACCTCGCTCTCGTCGTCCTTCTTGCCGATGCCGATCTTGGCAAGGCTCCGGCGCGCCGAGTCCACAACGCTGCGGCTGCGGCTGCGCTGGCGTCGGGGCGGCGAGCCGTCCCTGCTGTCGTACGAGTCGCGCGAAATGCTGCGGCGGCGCGAGCGGGACCGCTCCTCGCGGATGTTGTCGACAGCCTTCTTGGCGCCGATGGCACCCAGGCCGGCGGTGGCCAGGGCAGCAAGGCCCATGCCGCTCTTCCCGCCGCCCTCGGACCTGGCGCGAGAGCGAGAACGGCTCCGGCCGTCCTTGTCCTCGATGATCTCCTTCTTGGAACCATTGATCATACGGTTTCCAATGAGACCACCGATGACAGACTCCGCCAGGCCGAGCTTGCTGCCGTCCTTGCCGGGCTTCTGGGCCGCGTCGATCGTGGCCGCACCGGCGGCGGCGGTGAGGATGCGCTTGGCCTTCTCGCCCTTCCAGCTGCCGGGCTCCTTGGAGACGCGGAAGGCCTCGGTCGCACCGGCAATGAGGGAGGCCATGGCGGCCTTCTGGATCTTGTTCCCGCCGCCTCCCTTACCAGGCGACCGCGAGCGGCTCCCGCGGTGGCTGCGGGTATCAGAGCCACGACCTCGGTCGCGACCGCCTTCGAGGTCCCGGTCCCCATGCCTGTCCTTCTCCTTGTCACCGCCGCTGCTGCCGGTGAGCGCCTTGAGCGCCCCACCGAGGCCAGCAGCCGCGAGGGCGCTCTCGAGGAAGTTCTTGTGGCCCTTCCTCTGCTTCTCGTCCTCGTCGTCCGAGTAGTACTCGGTCACCTTGCCATCGCGGCCCTTGTGGACGATGTGTGTCGACTTCTTCTCGGTCTTGTCGGCGCGCTTGTTGTAGACCTCGGCGCCCTTGTAGGCAGCGAAGGCACCAGCAGCGCCGAGGGCTGCCGACGAGAGGATGTTGCGGTGAACCTCGCCGCCGTCCTCGTGGGCCTCACGGCGGTCAAACAGCTCCTTGCCGCCCAGGGCCACCGCGGCGCCGGCGACCGCGGCGATGATCTTCTCCTGCTGGCTCAGCATGCGCTTGCGCTTCCTCTCCTCCTCCTCGATGTAGACGCTCTCGGCCTTCCGGGGGCGACGACGCTGCTGTTGCTGCTGATAGTAGTCATCCTCGTAGTAATCGCGATCGTCGCGGCTCCTGCGCGTGTAGATAGAGCGCTCGTCGTCATCGAAGTCGTAGTTCCCGGCGGAACGGGCCCTGCGGACGTCACGCTGGTAGCCTGGAGGCGGGAAGTCCCTGGGGATATCCTCGACGCTGTCTTCACGGCCCCTCGGGACAAGATCGCGGGAGTTCGAGACCCTAAGGTAGGGATCCTGGGGTTCGACATAGTCCTCACGGTAGTAGGTCTGCCTCGCACCACCGCCGCGCTCCCGACGGGGCGGGTCGTAGTCGTAGCCGGACATGGCCTCCAAGGTTTGATGGTTGATAAAGTGGTGGTGGTGGTAGATATGGGTAGAGTGACGTCAGAGGCGAGGGCAAAATGAAGGCGTTCTCAGAACACAAGACAAAATAAAACGATCACGAAGAAGAGACAAAGCTCTCAGACCTTCCTCTGCTTGTCGTCTGTTTGATCGCAGGATGGAAAGAAGATAGAATCGTGATGATGCACAAAAAGGGAGGTGGTTGTTGGGAGGAAGAGTAAAAACTACTGCAGCAGGCTTGGAGGATCGGCTGGGCTGGGAGGGGAAAAGATGAAGGGGGGGGGGGGGGGGAGGCCAAGGCCAGAAACAGGGTGATGGATGCGTGTGGTAGGGGCTGGGTCAGGGTCAGGGCCGGCCGTCACAGGGTATGGTCGGGGACCAAGGCGGCAACTAAAATAAGGTGACTGCCCTGTGTATAGTAGGACTGTGAGGAGGAAACCTGGCGTGCCAGGGCAGGGCCAGCCAAGTCGGCCACAAGGCAGCGGCTAACGTGATGCGTGGGGCCCTTCCCAAAACGAGGAAGAGCTTATGCAGCCAACACTGGGAATTTTGTCCTCCTCCTCTTCCTTCTTCTTCTTACGTCCGACTTTTCCGCTCGTTTTAGGGGCGAAGTGGATAATAATTTGATCTATAATGAAGGTTCTGGCGGCCTCTTTTCGAAAGGTGCTTCGATTTTTTGGAAGAATAATCTCAAGAGGCTGTGTACTCTGCCATTTTCCAAGAGAGGAAAAGGGGGGGGGGGGGAGAGGAGGCCTACCAGGCCTGCACATGTGGCCGGTGGTGTACCTCCCCTACAATATTGTTGGGCGGTGGTGGTGACAAGCGGGCCTGGACATTGGGCCAGCAGGATGTTTCGTACCCAACGAGAAACAAGATCAGAGACAAGAGAAAAAATACCCTTCCAGTCTCTCCGGAGCCCGATTTCTTCGTCCTGATTTCAGCTGGACCAGTCAGAACCACTCACCCACTCTAGTCAGAGACACCAGACACCACCCCACCTGCACGTTGACGCACGTCGTCCGCAGGGAAGAGAAAGCCAGTGCCGTCCTCCCTCGCACAGTCGTCTTCCTTCCTTTCCCTTTTTTCTTCTTCTTTCTTCTTCCCTTTCCGTCTGCAACCAGGTTGCTGTAGGCCCAGCAGAGGACAACCAGCCCTGTCAGCGGGATGAGAATCCATTCAGACGGTCAAGAGGGGGGGAGGGGGGTGGTGGACGGGTACCTCCCTGACGGGGCGATGAGCATGACTGCAGCAGCAGCAGCATTTCAGCCCTAGTTAAGTTGGTCGGTCGGGGAATGTGGAACGTGGCTCCTCTGTACAATGGTAGCTCTTTACTCTCCGCACGACCACCACCTGCTGTATGACTCGGACTTTGTTTTTAACTGTACCATGTAACATGGACAATTTGCCCGGGTTCTGACCTCCGATCAATCTCGTGTGTGGAAGAGGCGAGGCCTTCTCACCCAAGTAGGGGGGAAGAGGAATTGGTAAGCTGCGGCACAGGTGGCGAGCAGAGAGGTGGGAAGGGGGAAGGAGGGGAAAAGTCGGGACAGGGCAAAGCCTTGCAGGAAGGGTGGTGAGTGAGACCTGATCGAAATTGGTGTGTGTGTGTGGCATCCATCCACATCCTCCGGTTCTTGCAGCCACAGAATGAGGGGTTCTCCAGGAAGACCGTGGCGCAGTGCAATCGACTCAGTACAGTACTAAGCAATACTCTTATGTACAAAATAACAAGAATGTTTCGGGTATACCGACTCTGGAAAGTCCCTTTTCTGTCACCCCCACCATCTTTGTGACTCATACAAAAGCTCGCTGTTGGATGTTACTACGGTAAAAACAAATCGCCTGGGTGTCTTCAGAACCCGACCCTCCAAGGTGACCCAAGGTTCGTGTTTGGGCTTTGTGGCTTCAGCTGCTGCCCAACATCCAGCCTGGACCCTTGCTCGGCTGAAGAGTCTCCAGCCACATCTGCAGCGCCCCACGGTGACGTAGATGCTCTCTCGCTCTATGGACTGTGTTATATGCCCAGTAAGGTGATTCGTCCAACCTACTCTCTCTCTCTCTCTCTCTCTCTCTCGCATATGCACGCACTTCTCAAGACTAGATCCCAAGCCGCCCACATAGTATGGTACTATGCCATGGTATGGGACCAATAGTGAATGGCCTTGGTCCTCTCCCTAATCAATCATCTCACGCTTGCTTGACTTCTCTCGCAGAGAGGGATATGTTCTCCAATGACTTTCTGTTGTGGAATAGGTGACATGGCAGCTCCGGAAAGAAGAATAATTCGAGCATCCTAGGATGTACAACTGACTAAGCATCTACTTCTGTCCGTCGGATCTTGGGATCTTGGGCTCAGCAACTAACTCCTTGGGCCGGAGGCAGACCTGTCAACTTCACTTCAGGGAGAAGACTTGGATCACTGCCTTTTGAATACAGAAACATGGTTCCTTTTGACTTTGTATGCTTGCAATCACCAACGCTTTATGTACATTCATTCTTCTTCAAGTCTGCCCGTAAAATCTGCTCATCTCTGTCTGTCTTTTCACCCCTTTCTCTGCCCACCTCCAAGCAACATCTTCCAGAAATCCTATTCATACAAAGAGAACATGATCAAACAGAAGGAGAAGAAGAAAAAAAGAAAATCTCTGAATATAAATATAATGTGATATTCTTTTTTTTTTATCTTGCCAATCCAGAGACCCTGAACGAGAAAAGAGAAAAAGAAAAAGGGAAATCTAACATGTCCGTGACACGTGAGAGGAACCCGCAAAGGCCACCCCACACCCCTTATCCCCCCCCCTCCTCTGCCAGACCAAGTCCAGTCTTCTGAGTGTGTCATATAGGCATACCATGACAGTGCTGACGCCAGAGCAGCCGTATGATCCATCATCAACTTGTTGAGGTAGGAAGAGAGTTGAGGTTGGAGCCTGCTGGAAACATGACGCCCCTTCAATGCTGTCTGTAGAAACCCGAGGAAATTCTCAGGGCAAATCGAACTTTTGTTTAGCTTTCAAAGCAAACTGCTGAAAAACGAGAATCAGTCTGCATCAAGATTCCATAACCTTGCTTGCAGCAGCTGATAGCTGCCACACAGACACCCCCTCCCCCCCCGCACAACCACCAACACACAATCCATTTCAGACCCTGTCAACTGCTGTGAACAGATCTGCAGAAAAATCCCGTGCAGCCTTGCCACTGCCCACTCCTCCCCACTCAATCCCAAAGCAGCCTGCTCATGAAGCAGGACAAATAACTGATTGGATTGAGCTAGCCCATCATCAAAAAGGTGGTGATCCTACACATCGCTTGCAAAATATTAGTATGTTGCTGAGGTCATGAAAAATCAGAGGCAAAATGCCAGAGATAGTGTGGGCATGGATGCTCCATGCTTCTTGTTGGTGGCTGCGCTCCTCATAAATGACCATGGTGGTTGAAGTTTGGGATTGTCGAGGAGCTTGGCCATACTGCCATGTCAAAGACAAGATCCGATTGTGGATTGGCCCCTCAAGTGTCTTGTATGACATTGCCCTCCACATTATTGTCTTAGGAAGATGTAGGCACATACATTGACTGCACAAGCAGTCTCTGATCGGCCCGACAGGTGAGATCCCTGTACATATTGCAGAACTGTGCAGTTTCCAAATCTGGCCACTTCTGCAAGATAGGGTTTGTCCTTCTACTCAGACCCCTTTCTTCATTGTTGTGTAATGAGGGAAAAAAGGGTCCACAGTGTCTGGCACTGGAAGAGATGGCAGAAGTTATGCCACCTCCTCATCACAGGCTGCAGATTACACCTGCTCTTCACTGCTGTTGACAACCTGCTGTGCATTGTCGAGGTGAGACTGCAGTAGTCTGTAGATTGGATGTTCTGGTGGCCAGAGGCCCCCGCCCTGGCTCTTGGACAGCACTGCCTTGTAGAACTGAAGAAGATTGCTGAGGCCGACCTTGCTCGGGATTTCAGCAGTGGCATCCTCAAGAGCATATTGCCGGAACTCCATATAGATGCCAGGGTTGAACTTTGTCGTGAGGAGATGAGACCAGAACTTGTACAGCCGCTTCATGTCTGTAGGAAGTTCCCCTGACTTGGCAGCCCTGCGCTGTTCAATAGCTCTGTCGTGCACATCTGCATATGCCTCCTTGTTGTTAGTATCGGAGACATGAGCCAAGGTGCCGTCCAGACGCCAGTAGGTGGGAGACATGGTTCCCTCATCAGTAGGGACCAGCTCAGGCCTGCAGTGCAGTGTGTCAGTGGGTGTATGTGGCTCAAGGAAGAACAGGGTTGATGGGAAAACCTACGTTGTCAAGACCTCTGAGTTGGTAGAGACACCATTGGTCTTGGGAACAGCATTGTCCTCAGATTCAGAGGGGCCACCACGAGTGCCATTTGCCAGCTTGCCTTGGGCTACCATGTGCAGCTGGGCCACCTCCTCATCGGTGAATGTCTGAGCTGACTGCATCGCCTGATCCTCCCAGTTCATAGGTGAGAAGGCAGCTGCGATTGAGAACCCCATTGATGTCCTCACAGGGGAAAATTCGGGAACAGAGGCATTCAGCGGCGAGTTGTCAGTAGTCGGTTGCCCATTGGCCTGGGCACCGTTGACAGCTGCCGGAAACTGGGGACCGTTCATGTAGCCTGGGTACATGTCGCCAGGGAAAGCCTGCCCAGGGGCAAATGCGGAGGGGGATGCTGGGTTGTAGGAAGAGTACGGCATCGGTTGCTGCTGATAGTAGTGGTGGTTGTTCTGGTTCAAATGGAGACTGTGCCACGACTTGTAGACGAAGTTGGAGGGGCCTGGGTTGCGGGCAGACTCCTTGCCCTGACCCTTTCTGTCTCCCTCGACCACCCATCGCTGCCAGTTCTTCCGGCAACGCACAAGCTCCTTGTGACCGTCTGCGAGTACGAAGTCAACCTCCTTGCAGTCAGCACATGCCAGCCTCACAAACTCAATGGTCTGGCTAGACATCGAGCGTATCCTCGGGAAGCCTGCGATGACCTCGAAAGGAACGAAACCCTGGCTGTCCATCTGTGCCTTCAGAAAGACGTCGTTCTCCAAGTTCGGATCAGAAAAGTAGTACTCGATCTGCTTCTTGAGAGCCTCATGGAGTATGCTCGGGTAAGGGTTGGCGCCGTAGTCCTGCTGGGGGGAGAAGGGCGCAAAGCCGTACGAGGGGTACTGGCCAAAATCAGGCAGAGCTGAGTGCGAAGGACCGTGCACCCGCGATGATGCGCCATTAGATGCCGCCTTGATACCGCTGCCATTAGCCAGAGATACCGGCCGGCCACGACCACCACGGGATCCTCCGTACGTGTTCGACGAGAACCCGGGCGCGGTGAAGCTCGGAGGGCTGTACGTGTTGGAGCGCGAGCCGTGGCCATTAGACATGAACGATTGCTGCCCGTTGTGTGCGCCACGTCCGTTCCCGTGAGCACCTCCTCGTCTCGGCTTCGACTCCTTGTGGCTTGCAAAACCTCCCTCCTTCCTGAAGCCTTCTTGGGCCTCGCCTCTCACACCAAATGAGTTAGAGTCACTCTTGGCAGTCTTGGAAGCCTCATTCTTGGAGGTAGAAAAGTCCCGGCTGACCGCGGGCACCGAGGGTTTGCGCTGAGTCTGTTGGTCGACGGAGAACCTCTTGGCCTTCTCAGACGGTACAGGAGCAGCCCGGGGCTGCGTGTCCTCTCGTGGGCGTTCCTGGGGTTCACCTCCCTCCTTGGCCGCCGCCGCGTCGGAGGGACCACCACTCTGAGCTTTCTCGCTCGACATGCTGATGCTAGAAGCGTGTACACGGCCTGAAGAAGCTCGTCCGGCCTGTGCTGCTGCACCTCCACGGGTCTTGTTCATGGAACGCTGGTGCGGCAGGGGAGTGTTGAACACAACGCTAGGGGTGATCTCGACCTTCTTCCAATCGCGCTTTGGGCGGCTCGTCTTGGCCCCATCCTCTTGCTTCTCCTTGTCGGGCTCAGAAGCCGTCTTGCGCTTGCCATCTTCAGCAGCAGCGGTCTCCGGAGTGGGCCAAAGGGATACGTTCTCGACAGCAGAAGATGGGAAGCTGGACGAGGCCTCGGGCTTCTCGCTCACACGGCTTCCGCGCGGGTTCCTTCGAGAATTAGAGTCGATGGTTGGGCGAGAGGCCTCGGTGGGCTTTGTTGAGCTGCGCGCAGCTGTCCCAGACGGCTGCGGCTCTGTATTGCTATCTGCCTTTGTCGAGACCTCGGGGCCAGACTTAGTTGTCGATTCGGCACCTGCGACGAGTGGCGTCTGGATGGACGGTTGTCTGGCCTTGGCGGCAGCGGCACGCTGCTGCCAGATGTTGACTGGAGGCGGCGGGGCCTCGTGGAGCTTCACGGAGATCACCTCTTTCTCTGGCTCCGCCACGACCTGCTCACCCTCGGAATCCTTATCCGAAGTTCTGCCCTTCCTAGCTTTTCGGCCCTTCTTGGGGTCTGCAGCCTCACCAGAGCGGTTTGACTGACGAGATGATTTCTCGGTAGCGGATGCGGTCGTGCTGGAGGCATTCGTCTCTAACCCGGCTCGAGTGGTGCCTGCGGCTTCATCCTTGGGCGCGACAGTCGTACCATTGACATCCCCAGTAGTCTCTGAGATCTTCCTCGGCCCGGCAACTTCAACATCAATCTGTGAGCTCTTGGCAGACTCCGAGACCTCCGAGGTTGTGGAGAATGTATTCGCGGACGCGTCTGGGCCGGTGGTCACCGAGCTCGCGTCATCTTTGGTATGCGAATCGGGCTGTGGCGGCACGGTGCCGACGGGTGTAGTAGTAGTTGCCTGGGTCGATGCTCGACCCTTGGCAGCTTGGGCGTAGGAAAAGGTGGCAGGACCCGACATGTTGGGTGGAATTGTCGCGGCACGTAGAGGCGTGTGTCACGGTGTTGGCGCCTCACCCCGAGTGAGGTAGAACTGCAAGAGCAGTGCGCAGTTGCAGATAGGCCCGGCGGAGATGGGCGTCGAAATTGGTGTGTCCCACGCACCCTGGCGCGCCTCGACGAGGAGAGGAGCACACGGATGTCGTGGACGGAGAGGTTCAAGAGTACCCCTCCGCGCGAGATTGAGAGGATTGGAGGTGGGCTCCGCGGGTCGGTACGCGTGTGATGAGCGACGTACAATGCGTGGCTCGAAGGGGGGTTCTGGGCTCAGGAGGTTTCTGGAACTGACAACTGGGAATGTGTGAGCATTGAGCACGGGGTGGTGGACAGTAAACCACAGCAGGACGGGCGGGATTAAAAATTTATGCCCCATGAACTGTACCTTTTTTAGGCTCTGGTCTGACACGGCAAGAGCGGGGCGCCTGCAGAAACGCAAGAGGGCCACGGAGGGAGAAGGAAAGCAGCCTGGCCAACAGATGGACAGCCTGTCGGTGACAGTTACGCAGTCGAAGGGCCGTTCGTTCCCTTGGTCGCAAGACGAGGTTTCGCTGGAGCAGGAAACGCGAAGGTGTAGTAACCAAATGTTGCGGGATTGACCGAGGGCGTAGCCGGGAATACTCTGCAGGGCAGGGCCGGCGACAAAATGCGTGCCTCAACACGATGTGCCCGAAAGATTGTGGTCCCAAAAGATGCTGCAAATGGATACCTGCGAAGTGATGATACGAGACGCTCACTCTCCCCAGGACCAGGAGAGGGATTTGTCAGAGAAAAACAAGGTGGCCTGGTAGGTGATTGTGGGAAGGGAAGGGAAAGACAGAAAATGGGTGGGCAAACGACAAAAATTGTGGATGGAGTTAGCAGGTGTCGTTAAATTTTGGACTGGTGCTGGTGTGGTGGGCACCTGGAGAGAAAAAAAAGAAAAAGAAAAAAAAATCTAGCACAGGTGTGCAAGGGCCAGTACAGCGGGCAGTAAGTGAAGGGAAGGCGGGAGGGCTACAAGGTACCGGCAACTTGGCACCAGCATGAGCCCTTTCAGGTGAGGTCACCCCTCCTCACTCACTGGCTGCTCTGGCGGGCCAGTCAGTCAAGTCACTCAGCCATGATGCCCGCCTTGGTCCAGCTCCCGGTTTAGTATTTCAATGCTCAACCTCAGCTCACAAGAAGCTCACCACTGTCCAGCTAGGATAACTGCTGTGCACAGCAATAAAACCTGGGAGATTCCAACACCTTGTCTTTAATCATTACCATTCTGACTATGCTACAGTATCAAAATACACTGACTGTCACCCATCCCAATAATATGCTAGGCATTTTAATTCACAGATCCACTGGTGGGGGGAGAGGGGGGCCTTTGGTTCAGTAGCCGGAAATTCCTTTTTTTTTCTTCTTTTCCCCTCTCTTCTTTATTTTGCTCTTCTCGGTGAATTTTTTTCTTCATTTTCTTTTGAATCGCGTAGGGCATTGACTGGTTATTTGACTTAGTACTGACCACGCTGGTCTTACTATAGTACACTATGCATTGTATTCCGATCGCAACCTCTAACCACCACCCTCCATCAGCGCCCCCAAAATTAATCTCTCCCAGGTGCTGCATAAAACCTAGCTCTTCCAAACCAAGTTTTGGGTGCCCACCTCACAGCATGCAGGCCATATACCCCTCCCTCTCTCGTAGCGGGGCTCGGCGTTTTGAGCTGGGTCGTCTCGAGCCGAAAGCTGCAAGTATGTGCTGCAGCCCCAAGGAGCAACAGGCTGCTGAGTACTTGCATAGTACCAGTACACATGAGGGGTCCCCCAAGCGCGTACGGCGTAAATAAAAAGGGCCAGACCGGGTGCATCGTCTAGATATACCAGAGTACACACACCCAGTCGGGGATGGACGGACGGATCTAAACGCCTCGGTTCTCTCTGGGCCAAGCACGAGTGGCTGCTCGGAGTGGCTATTCCGTCTGTCCACTCAAACTTACCCGGAACAAGAAAAATGGAACGACTGCCCGAGAGTTGAGGTTACCTCAATCTCAGCGCTGCTCTGCCGATTTGCAAAATGAAGGGGGGGCGGGGGGCCACCTCGGGTAGCAGTGGCCCAGGAGGCTGGCATCCCTCAGGATTTGAGTTGTCTGCACGCTCGCATGCAGAGGACGGTTTATGGAAGCTTCCCCATTGCAGGCGTAACGCAGAGCAGTACCGTACTATACAGTAGTAGTAGCACATAAGCCAGGACCTGAATCGCGCCGCTGAGGAACAGTTTTGCTCTAGGCTGACCAGACCGGGTCCATCTGTCAGGCCGAAGGCAGCGACTCTCGGGAGGTTCGGCTGGATCAGAAACCCTGGACCCCTTCTGGACGTGAACGTAATCCTTATCATTATCACCTCGGGACTGGCTGTCAATATACCTGTCACAACAGGTTACCGCCTGGTCAAGATGCAGAGACCAGAAAGAAAGAAAAAAATTTAAAAAAGACCGCCTCGTCATACAGCCACGACATCTGTGCGGTCGGACACAAGCTGACGAGGCTGCAAAATTCACTTTTGCTAAAGACCAAGTAGAAACCAAAACGGTCCCGCGCCTGTCCGCACACCAACCTTACCTTTCAAGGACCAAGTCCTAGCGATCTCCAACGGTGCCCTGAACCTGCAACCGTTGAAGATGGCGTTCCGGCACTGAGACCTCACTGACAATGGGCAGGCTACAGCTGCCGGTCAGGACATATTTCTTCAGCTGCGAATGTACTACCCTGTCAGGCTGCGTCTTGCCGCCGACGTGTCGGGGGGCTACATGTTCTTGCCGGCCATTGCTGCGAACATGAGGGAGAGGCAAGTGGCGTCGCTGATACAGCTGAACAACGATGCCGCGCTGGAAAGGGGGCACCAAGGTGGTACAGCACTGTACCCCAGCAAGCATCCTGGCAGCCCAGTCCGCGCGCCCTCAGTCACCATTGTGAGGCTGTCGTCCAGGGCGGGTGAATGCTGCGTTTCGGTACACCCTGAGCACGTCGCGCAGCGCTTCGCAACGTGAAACGGAACCCCGACTGGTTGATCGTCAGGAACCGCACAGCTTCCCATCTCTTGCCCTGCGGCCCTTACCGAACAGCAGGAAGCACAAGGTGCCAGTAGATGCGCATAGTGTCTGGTGCCTCGGTACCGCAGCGGACAGCAGGCCAATGAACGAACGGGTGCTCCTGCAAACCGACTCATATGATGTCGGGCGGGCGGTGACCTCACCGAGTTACACAAAAGAGCAGAAGCAACGGTTGGCCCTGCATCGTCCAGGTGTGCTGGCCGACCCGGCGTGCATACCCGCGGCCGATCGCCCTGGGATTCGGCGCGTGGGCTCGCCGTCGATTGGATCGTTCCAAGAGGTGAGTGATAAGGTTGCATGTCGCTCGTGACCAGTATGTGAAGCGCACTTTAGCCAGAGTACGTGACTGAAAATTTGTGAAATGGTACTCAACTAATGATTGTCCTTCCCAACCTTGGAACGAACCCCTCGTCGCATCTGGTATGCACCGTAGCCTACGGTGAAGATACAGACTCTCCCATAACCTGGAAAAGGCAAGCGCCATGAGTGTTTCATGCTGCGGCGACACAGCAGCGTCGGCACCCAAATTGCTGGCCCTGACATGTCTGGGATCAAGACTGCTCTTTGGAATCTGCCAGGCGGCGGGAATGACACTGCGAGACTGGAGCACCTCGCGTCGTCCAGCTCGAAGATCAGCATCATGAAACGGCCTCAACACCTTGAGGCTTCCAGCTCCCTCGGTCTGACGAAGGCCAGGCACAAATCTGTGTCCCAAGATATGAGGCCCAGTCGCTTCGACAGGATCGTTGCTCTCTGTGAGTCACACATCCAGAGGTTCTTCATGATCCGCCTGCTGTTCTCCACGCACCTGCGAGATTCCGTGTCGAGCTGGATAAAACCGGATGAAGCCTTACGATGAGTGAAGAGGAATGAGAGCTGGTTGCTAACCATAATCAGGCGCAGGAGGGGCAGGGACACACTTCAGAGATGTAGGCAGCCATGTGCGAGCTCGTGGGCGGCGTTGATCAGACGTCGTTTTGGGCCAATCCGTTTGGGAAAATAGGGTGGCAGCGGCGAGGACGAGGTCTTCGTTTCTCACCCAAAGGCATGGTGGCCATGATGTCCAAAATCTTGAGACTCCCCAAGTTATCTGCTTCTGGCCGTTGTCGTGGGAATCCTGTTTCTGACAAATACACATGTCCAGGAAGCTGGTGGGAGACAAGGATTGACCCGATTTCATTCGAAGTCCTTTGCAAGCAGCGGGAGTGCACAAACCACCAGGACAAGATAGGAAGATGGAACAGGTCAGTGAGTAGGAAAAGGCCGCTCACCATTTCCTTCTTTATTCTCCTCAAAGGAAAGAAGGACCGACCCTCGTCCGGAGGGGAGGGGCGGCGGGTACAGAGAAAAAGAAAATGGAAAGAACGACGGAGAGGAAAGGGTCAGGCAAGTCCTCCCAGACCATCGCACTCACAAGACTAGATCATCGTTTGTTCAAAGTCCCTTGCAGACGAATTGAATCTCATCGATAGTATAGTCCAAAGAAAAAAAAGAGAAAAAAAGTAAAGCAAGACGGACGCTTTTCAGAAATTGATGGCACAGGTTGCCCGGGTAAGAGGACATGCTCCTCGGCAATCCACCTGAAGCCTACTTTGGCAGCGACGTTGGCGATGCTACACTTGGATCTGCCTTGTCCGGATCGACCTGCACCTCGCCTCACTTATCATTTTTTTTTTCTTTTTGGGGTTCTTCCTCTCTTCCTCCCTTTTTCCTATGATTCTGTCAGAGACGGGGCCGTTCTCAGATGAGAGACAGGCTATGATACGGTAGGTGCTCTTCCATCGGGCCATTCGCACTCTGACTATAATTTGCCACAAAAGAAAAATTAAGAACAAAAGATGAGATCACGGTGGAATGACGATTCGAAATAGACTCCGACCATCATGATCCATTCCAGAAAGAAGCAATGCAGTCCCAAGGGCGGATAGCCGAGAGTGGCGTCAGGTCTGGGCATAACAACGTCCCCGACATCAGCCGTGCCGGGCTTCTTTTCGAAGCATGACATCGCCGTTCCGACTGAGAGAGGCTCCACAGCCCGCCCGGGCCTATGACAGATTCAATCGCGGCCTCCATCCGCCAGGGGGGAAAGAATATGACCACGACGAGCCTCGTTACACGAAGGTTATCGCCTACATTGGCGGCTCCGCCTCAACGTTGGCTTACAAGTGGCAAGCACCATGAGTCACTGCAAGGGCAAAGGGACGTGGTCCAGGGCATCCAGGATCCCCAGCCTGTCCAGGCTCACAGCAAAAGAGAGGTGTTTCTGCCCTGTCCGCGAGCTCGGGGAAAAGACAGTGCAAAAACCCTCAGACAGGGGAGCGCACCTGGATCGCGTAGGGACAAGTACACATATTCGTAGCCATCACAACTACGTTCAATACCATTCAGTCCAGCACGAGCCTCTCTACACAGAAGGAATAACGGGCGAGGAGAAGTGCGAGCTAACCAAGCCCCCCCCCCCCCCTTTTCCTTTTCCCGTCGTGAATGGCAGAGCAAAACAGATAGAAAGGAAGAGCAGAAGATACTACGTCTGCCAGGCCTCCCCCCCGTCACAAGATCACTCGTCACTACCATGTCCTCCTCTCACATGTCGACCGTTCTTTACCTTTCCTTGTCTGCCCTCCCATAGGAATGAGAAAACCGGGCGGCCCAGTCCTCGATGCGTCAGAGACGGGAACACTGCAACGTAGCAGCTCGACACATGCGGAGACGGCAGAACAGAAATTCTGAATACTCAGAGACAGGCAGAGCGACGAGTCAACAAATAGAGACAAGGGGGGAGTGGAGGGAGAGAGGGAAAGGGATCAGCGTGCCGGGGTGTTGCAGCAGCAAGCAGTTGCGAGATCGCAGGGTACTACTGCCATAGCCCTGTCCCTCACGATGCAAGATGATGGCATCGCAGTGTAACAACACAATGCAGTCGACGCAGGAAAAGAAAAAGAAAAAGATGAAAAAGATGAAAAAAGTACCTATGTACCATATGCACCGTACATAGTATAAACCAACCAACCAACCAATCATGCATGTACTATATATGCACTGCATTGCATAGGCTCTTACCCTAATAGCCCGCCCACCCTTGCCACCCCGGTAGGCGGCGGAGAAAACACGTATTTAATTTGCGAACAGCCGCGCCTCGCGCCCCGGTCCGCCTAAAGTGCGTCTTTCTCAGCCACCCGATCGGCGTCTGGGAGGCAAGGAAACAAGGGGTGGGGGGGAGGGGAAGACTCGCTTGCCGTTGCGTTCTGCCGCTCCCCGCCTACTCTCCCCTCCCCTTCCCCCCCCCTCTTCGTCTTTCATGTCGTGTTACCCCTCCATCGGGAGGCGGGACGACAAGCGGGAAAGGATTAATTAGGCGCTATGCTGCGAGGGCCAGGGTATGTGAACTTTACGATGCATGCGCGAGACTGTGGTTGCATTTGACTGATAGCATCCATGCATGATCGTATCACGCCTCCCCTCCTTCCAGGGTCAAAAGGTGTGCACAAGTCCAGTATGTGTGCACAATCTTCACTCCTTTTTGTGTCTTTTTTGTCCTTCTTATTTTTTGCCCTCGTGCTACTAGATGCGGATAGTTTCTGGTACATTTACACACACTGTGTTTCCTATACTTTCTCTTTCTACTCTTTCGACTCAGGCCGCAAGCCATTTGGCGTCAGCCCCACCATGATTTTTCCACATTTCCCGTCCCTCGCTGAAACCAAAGTGCTCCATACGCCCTGCGCTCGTGACCAACGATCTCGATTGGCAAATCTTCTTCTGATAATGCGTTGCATTCCGAGAACAACATAGTACTTCCTCTTTTCTTCTTAAAAAAAAATCGAGCATGTCGGTGTTGCCGTGTTTCTCTCCACCACACCAAAAGAAATCCTGGTGCTGTTGGGAAACATGGGTGACAATATCTCACAGCTCACCCGGTCATCCAGGCAGCTGCTCGCCGAGCTCCGAATGTGGTAGCGAGGCGCAGGCCGCTGGATCCCATCGGAAAGTAGCTGACCAGGTACCATATGAGGCAGGCGATCTGTATAATCGCCGAGAACAATGTGAGAATAGTGCTGTGTAACTATATAGAGAGAGGCGTGCAGGACGCCCGTGTCAGCCTAATGTAACCGGTGAAGACGCACAACGGCAGGGAGCGCGCGTGTGGCGTGTGGTGTGTGATGTGCGCGTCCTGCGCATCCGCTGAACAGGGCAGCGATGACTCACCCCCATAGAAAAGTAGAATGTGAGGGCGATAGACCCAAAGTAGGCGGCCGTGAAGGGAAGTCTAGGCCCAGACAGTAGATGTTGAGCGTAGGCCATGGGGCCCATCACAGCCGCGAAGGACGCTAGGAACAGTGCCGATCCAAGGGTCCATCTATCAACAGGTCAGCCAAGTTCGACGGCAACCCTCACCGCAGCACAAGCCCCCGAGAGTTCCGGATGGAAGAAGAAGGAGAGGAAAAGGAGCGAGTAGGACGCTTGTGCCTTGCAGGTCACCTTCACCAGTCACCGGGCGAGGGAGGGACCCCTTCGGCAAGTCATGCGAGATCGACAGTGTATGCACGACGGGTGAGTGCAGGAAGACAAGCTTGTTTTCCTCTCCAGGAAGTGACGGGGCGGATAGGGTGGGCCCCGTGCGTGCGTGGGATGTGCTATAGGGTGTCCCGTCCCAAGGTAGCCTACAAGCTGCGGGAGGGGCGCTATCCCGGGCTTATTTCATGGCCACATGGTACAGTGTTCTGGAAAATGTGACAACTTACAAGATAACGAACTTCCTGGGCCTGAGTGACAAGACTGGGAAGAGGGCGAAGCAGATAACGAAGCAGACAAGCGCGCCCAGGTTGCAAGCACCAAAGACTAGCATTCGGTCCCATCTGCTCACTGTGACGGCCCAAGCCAAAAGAGTAACAAGTCAGCCTCTTGCACTCTCGCCAAGAACTTCATTTAGGAGGTGTAGTGTAGACGGCCCAGGGCAGGCAATGACCAAGTTTCCAGGATTTGAGCCACTGGTGTGGCAAGGCACCCTCCTTCTCATGAAAGTGCCGTCCCAAGACTCGTATGGCCATCTGGGTTCTGAAAAGGGAGGAGACATCTCTCCTCTCTCCCTCCCTCTTTCTCGTGTAGTGTGTAACATGGGATCCGAAACTTGTTGGTCAACTCACAGGCAAGCCACCCTTCTTCCTCCTCCCTCCTCGAGGAAGCCGGCAGTGGGGCACCGGCGCCCTCAGTCGTGGGCAGGCGCACATAGCCACGGTCACCAAACGGGTTCAACGACTTGATGGACGACAGGAGGCCGGTCTGCTGGGAGGTGTTGATAGGTTCATCCTCGCCGCGCCGCGACCAGCCCAACGAATTCATCTGCTCGCGAAATGATGCTGAAGCCATCTTGCCTGTGTGTTCTTCTTGTTTTCGTATTTCGGGCCTTCCAGGCGTGTTGTCTTGGTCAGGTCCCCCTGAAACGCTCTTCCCAAGTTCTTGTAAGTCCTAGGACCAAGAGCTCCGCAATAGAAGGTTATAGCGTCGTAAAAGGGTGGCCGAATGACCCTGTCTCCGAACGAGGGTTTATGGATAAAATTGGCTTGTGATATGTGATGTCGAAAGAAGGAGGGGGTGGGGGGGAGGGGGATGGTGCCCAAACGACAACAGGCTATTGGTCGGTATCTTTGCAAGAAGGAGGGTCGTAGGAGGGGAGCAGAGCGTTGCTGAGGGTGGGCTGGCAGGTCGACAAGAGCAAGGCTGTGACCTCAAGGTGACCAGGTTGTGTTGGAGGAGGAGGAGGAGGTAGTATCTAGAACCTAGTGTGGCGAGTATGGCGAGGCGCACCACACAGTATCGGGGGAAAAATGTCAACTGGGCTGGTCTGGGGTGTGATGATGACGATGATGTATGTACGTATCTGGTGCTCTCGTCTGCGCAGGGTATCGAGAGTCAGACACAAGAGGCCTGTGGCTGGCGCAGATCTAAACCCTCTCGCTTGGGGAACCCCTTTCTCTCTCCTTCTCTCTCTTTCCAGATCTCGAACGCAGGGCTGCTTATGGGACAGACGATGTGGCCCAATACGAAATGTGTTTCGAGCAGCCACGCGTATGCTGACGGCTTGGGGGGGGGGAGGTGGGCACGCAGGCAGGGTAGAACGAGGTGATGCAAGATAACGTTAGAGAGGGTGCTAGAAATGCGGGCGTGACAGGTTCCAGGGCCCGAGGAGGGTAGCGTAGCTTGTGGGTGTGGGTGGTGTGGATGTCGCGTACAGGAGGGCGGTCCTAGAGCTTTGGCTGCTACGGTATAGTAGGAGTAGAGGGTAGGTAGAGAGAGAGAGGCAAGAACAAGGACGAGCGACGAAGAGACGACGTTGGAGTCCTTGGGCCAGCGCGCGCGGATGCAACCCCTGCTGAAAATTAGTGGGTCTGCACCGCGGATCTGACCTGCAAGTGGGAGGGCCGTGATGTGCCCCGTGCCACATTGCAGACGGCACTTGCCCGGCTCCAGATCCTCCGACTGGCTCCCTTCTCTTCTTTTTTTATTATTTTATTTTGGCTTGGGGATGGAAATGGGCCATCCTGTCTTGCCCTCCATCTTGCAGCTCGCAGCAATCGACCGCAAGGATGTCCACCCACACCTCTCTCTGAGAAGCGTCCAACCTTTTCGCGCCAGATCCGGTAACCCCCCCCCCCTCTCTCTCTCTCTATCCACAGCCTGCGTGCCGTGTGGTCTGGGTATCATGACCACTGCTAGTCGCTGATACGATGCGGATCTTGTCTTCGCCTCCCTAGCCAAGATGGCATTTGCAACCGCCAACTTCAAAATCCCATGGCTGGCTTCATACCGCCGCGGGAGGTTGTGCGCCCCACCAACCCTGGGGTCGAACACAGAGCCACCTGAGCCACGAAAGGGAATAGTTCCTCGGACGGGGGATTCCACTTCATCACGCACAGTGTAGGATCGTGGAGGGACAGAGATGGAAAGAGAAAGCGAGAGAGAGCCGGCGAGAGAGCGGACTGACTGCACTGCCGGCCGGTGATATATCACAAAAGTACAGGTAGCCTTCTGACGCTGGGGCAAAAGGAGGGGGGGGGAGACAGGGGGGTCAGGGTGGGCTTTTGGAGTTTCGGTCCCGTTGATTTGATTTGGTGATCAGGTCTTCACACGCATGATCCGGCGAGGCAGTCCATTCGTGGCCTTGTCAGTTCGTCCTGACGGGCTGGCTGGCTGGCTGGCTTGCTGACTGGCTGGCTTGTAGTCTCTCTACACTCTACTGATGGCGTTCACCGGTCGGGTAGGACGGCGCCGGGCACGGCATCCATCGCGTCCGCCAATCTCGTATGCATTGTCTCAACTTTTTGCTTTTGGAGATCTGGGAGATCTCAGACCCGGGCCACCATATCAGGCCTCCTTCATGCAGCAGCGGCAGAGCGAGGCTTGAGGGGGTGCGCCGAGTTGATCAATATCCAGGTTATGGCCGGCCCTGCCGCTGGCAGAAATCACTATACAGAAAGACGGCATGACGTAGAAGTGCTGGAGAAGGGGGGACCTGTCGAAGCTATCGCTTATCCAAGTACCACCTTGTGGTGTGCCTCGATGTCTTAGGTTGGGATGACTACACGAGTCACGCTGGATGCATGCCCACCACCCTTTTCCCCCGTACCCTCCGGAAATGTCCATGTCCTTTCCTCTCCCTCTCTCCCTTGATGAAAAATACCACGAAAACTTCCCGGTGCATTTGCCATACCCCTACAGTACACCACCCTTCACCGGGTCACACAGCTCGCCCTCAGCCAGGACTGCCACTACTACTACTGTTGTTGCTACTGCTACTGCTGCTACTACAGTGTGAGGAAAACAACTGAGGCGGTGTCGTAGTCTACCCTCTCTATGTTTCACACCATCCCATCCGTATAGACAAGTCAGGAGGCTCAAGTACCCTCCGGACAAATACACATACATGACCTCTCCTGCAGGGAAGGGTGTCGAGATAGTGTAGAGTATATAAGTGGGTATGGCCTGCAGATACATCCAGACTTCATCCTGTCTACTCTCTCTCTTGCCACATCGTCTTTCGGCCTCGCATCTTGCGCCTACCCAACACACTTACAGCCTGGGAGAACCTTAACTTAGACACGTATCATATAAACAAGTATCAACCGCAAACCACAGACGGTTCCCCTGCATCTTTCCCCTGATCTGGAGCCCTCCTTTTTTCTCCTCAAGGCGAAATAGATTGCATAATCAGGCATTAGGTAAGAGGCTCGCTCAGTCCTTTGACGTCTTGGATGATGGGGGCGAGTAGAAACAGTGTTGGCTTACAATACGATATGCCGTGTTCAGATCACGGATCAACACCTACACACACACAGAGAGAGAGAGAGAGACGCACAAGCCAACAACTTTCGGCAAGACTGCCTGCCTGCAATCATCCACCTGCTACCGCTCAACGATCTTCGCAAAAAGACTCGAAACACCGCTGTGACACGACGTCAGTCTGGGGAGAACACCCACCCCCACCCACGATCCCAAAGTCAATAAGAGCCGGGTCAAGAAGAAAGACTGGCCCGCTGGTGGACGTTGAAAGGACTACCGTCCGAAGCGAATATATCTGATTTGACAAGAGAAGAAGAGGCGAATCACAGATCAGCGCCCCCGCCAATCCTACAGGACTTGAGTGCACGGCAGCTCTTTAGCTCCATAACCAAAGTGGACCTGTTCGCCTTGTGCATCGCATACCGTCAAGGTCCTGTCCGACGTTGAGCCGGGAGAGGCTCCAAATCTGACCACTCGCGATTGAGGTACGCTGCTGCTGCTGCTGCTGCTGCTGCTGCCCTTGACCCGGAAGAACGAGCGGGGGGTTGCATATCCAGAAGGAGGGGAGAAAAAAAAGAAGGATGGGATGTTTGGAGCGAGAGGCCATATTGACAAAGAATATCTCATCAGACACTCGATCATTGATCTCAACACATCGAAACGAGGGCATTCAGAAAGACGGGGGGATAAACAACCCATCTCGCCAGGCGACAAATCCGGTCGGCGTATAGTTCGGCGTTGTGTCGCACTGAGAGAGAAAGAAGGAGGAGGGGAAAAACCCAAACCATAAAAGGTCAGCAACGCAACGCAACACCAGCGTCACCTCGAGTTGTCCCTTTCCACAGGAGCACAGAATTCTATGGTATCATAGATCCGGCGGGCAACATAGTGCTGCATTTACAGCAGCGCTGCGAGCAGCCGATTCCACATTCCCACCTCGTACTCATATCTCGTACAAACAACCTTTATTCCTGTCGACCCAAAAAGCTGACACCATCAGCAGTAAACTGGTTCCGTTCCCCACCTGCGCAACCAAACCAGCCTCGACCCGCCGCCACTTTTACTCTTTTGAGAGTTTGGATTTGGGACCATTTCGAATCCGTGGTCCATCCACACACAATCTCTCTTCCTCCCATCCTCGATCCTGCAGAGAGAGAAAAAGAGACAAGAACCGGACCCGTTCTTGCCGCCTCCAAGCCCAAAATCTGCCCCCCCCCCCTCCCCGCCGTAGCCCTCGGGAATTCCTCCGGCGCTAGGCCTGCCCAGGTATTGTTGATCCACCGTCCCCGGGAGTGAATCAGTGGGCGGCAGCGCTGACCAGAGGGCACACAGTGCCCTACCATAGTACTATACATACGCTATAGTACCTGCCCTACACCCTTCCAGAACCCCCCCTGTCGAGAATTTGTCTCTCCAGGAAACAAACCCCAGCATTTTCACCTTATACCACCTCTTTCTCCAGATTCTAGACGCGAGAGGAGAAACAAGAAGGGGGACCCGCTCTCGAACCCAACCCGAATCCACAAAACGCCAAGGTTCAGATCTCTGCACTGAAAGCCGAAAAGGGAGCTCGTGTCGCCGCTCACAACGCCCAGTCGCAAGCCCACGCCTGCTTCTCCAACCTGTTCGGCGCACGACCCAACCTGGATCGTCAATTTTCAATAATCTATTGATCCATTTCTCGCTTTCTGTCTCTTTCAGTTATCTGATCTTCTTCTTCTCTTCTTGCGTTGGTTCATACCTTTTTCTTCATTCTCCATTCGGGCTTATCACCTTACCTGGTGGGACTATCATCGATTTATTTAACCCCCCTACCGCGCTTTCCAGTCCAACATTTGTATCCTCCTGTAGGGTACTTTGCCAGGGTCGGCTAGGACTGGTGCTGAGAAGGCTCAGGCTCCCTTTGCCAACTACAGGACCCATCCCGGCAAGCGGCCTGTTCAAGTTCACCCCCGCCACAGCAGCTATTCGACCACCCCCAGACCAACCAGGTCCAGGAAAGTTCAGATCCCTCTGTGCCTCTTTAGGACATCTTCCCCTCGGGCCTGGACTTGATGTTTTAGCCCTCAAGTCATCTTTTTTACACTCCCAAGACCAACATCCCACCACACCCGTCAATTCCGACGACTCGTACTCGTACGCTCCCAACTCTCTCGTCTTCGCCCCTCACCCCCCCCCCCCGGCATTCAAACGCCGGCACGAAATCGCAATTCAGCGTCATCCATCACAGTTCAAAGTCGCACCACCAAACGTCGCCGTCTTTCAACTGTTGGTTCGCATTTTCTCTGCCTAAATTGACCGATCGTCCCGAGCGCATTCGTCTGCCAAGCCCCACTAAGAATCCATACGACGTACAGCCTCAAGAGGGTTCATGGCATACTGCTGAGCTGTCACATCATTTATTATCCCACTTCCCCCCCCCCCCCTCGCTCGCAGAACAGTAAGGAAACCTCCGTCTTCCCTTCCTGTCGCTTCTTTGCCCTCCTATCAGCTTGCAGCCCCCAAAATACCTACTACACTCTAGAACCACAGAGGATGCGACTAGTCGGGAGTTCCGGCTTCCAGAGTCCCCGGTTTCGTTGACCGCAACTTGGTGCGGCGCTGTCCCTCTTTCTCTCTCTATGTGTGCTCCTCGGGTTACCTTGACCTTGACCCCTCTTCAGCCTTCCTGCAACCAAATCTCAGCCCTCAAATCAGACAGACTGCTCATATCCGACCGATCTCATTTACTTGTGTGCACACAGAACTGATTGTCGTCTCCAGCAGCAGAGTCTCCACGGCCCCAAAGAAACTTTGCGACAACGAGAAAAGACAAAGCGGCGTGGTGCTTTCCCCAAGCGGTTTATCGTCCCTTCGAGTCATCGACCGACCAGGGCAACTAAGACCGACAATCGATACAACCTAATAACACCCCCTCCACACAACCAACCATTTTGCAACCCACCATGGCCCAACAGGCCTTTGGCCACTTCGGTGGCGGCCACGCTGGCGGCAGCATAAACCCAAGCGACCTCAACTTCAACCAAGGCTTTCAGAACAACTTTGGTGGAAATTCCAACAACCAGAACAATGCCTTTTCCAGCGGCTCGGCGGTCTTTGGCGATGACGAGCTGCTGGAGGGGCTCGGAAGCCCGACCGAGGCACCCTCGGGCATGCAGGGGCATGACTTTGGTGGTGGGATGAACGAGATGAACATGAACTACAACCAGAACGGCGGCGTGTACAACTCGCGCCCCAGCATCGACCAGCAGCAACACATGCCCGGCTTCTCCAACACGCCCGACGGGGATCCCATCCAGAGCCCTTTTGTGTCCAATGTGCCACAGTACCAATCAATCCACGCGCCACAATTCCACACGCCCATGTCATACGGCGGCTCGCCCATCGCCGAGGGCATGCCCAAGGACCCCAACGACTCCAACTTCATGCAGGCCCGACAGAGACTCCAGGCACAGGCCATGCAGCGCAAGGCCTCCACCGCGAGAAGCCCGCTCACACCTAAGATGGGCGCTCTCGGCCTGTCGATGGGATCTCAGGACGGATTCGGTGCCCAGCCCATACGAGCAGGCGGCGCTCACCACAACAAGGCACCATCCGGACACTGGGCCCATACACCAAACAGCATGACCTCGTTCCCTGGGTCCGGCCTTTCTTCACCGCTCCAGACAGAGCTGCACAGCGCACAGATCAATGGGTTCTTGATGAAGGGCACGTCTATGCCCACCAAGCTTGGCGGCCAGGGTGCTGCTCTGTCGTCACAGCAGGAGGCCAAGAAGAAGCGCAGACGGGAGTCGCACAACCTAGTCGAGAGGCGGAGACGAGACAACATCAACGAGAGGATCCAGGACCTCAGCAAGCTGGTCCCCACCCACAGGCTGGAGGACGAGAAGATCCGCAAGATGATCTCCAACGGCACACCAATGTCGCCCACCCTGACGGGCAACTCGAACCCTGGGTCGGCAACGTCCGGACTAGCAGGACCAGGTGCGAGGCGAGCCACCAGCGGCGCTACTGGAAACATCACCACTGGTCTCCCGTTGGAGGACAAGGACAAGGGACCCAACAAGGGCGATATCCTGAACGGTGCCGTGAGCTGGACTCGCGACCTCATGTGGATGCTGCAGACCAAGATACAACAGCAGGAGGAGCTGGTCAACGCGCTCCAGGAACTCGGCGGCCAGGCACCCTTCGATATCACAGAGGACGAGAAGAGGATGCAGACGGAGCTTCTCGAGGCTATGGCCAAGAACGAACTGTCGGACTTTACATATTCACGAACCTCGGGAACCGGCCTCAGGGTCCCGAACCACACCGACTACAAGGGAGAGCCGCTGAATGGCACCAACCACAGCGGTGATCTGCACTCGATCAGCCCGGACGGCGACGCGAATGGTCACTTCAGCAATGATGCTCTTGATGCCAACACCTTTTGGGATGATGGCGAAGAGGATATCAAGTTCAACCGTGCCAGCTTCGATGAGGAGGATGAGTTCATGGAGATGTCCTGAGCCTCTCATCTCCCTCCTGGCCCTGTCTGGCTGGCCTTGCCGCATCCCCATCCTTCACGTTTTACCCAACACCTCGTCATCGGACTCGGAGTTAATGATCGTTGTAGACTCCGTTGTCTAGTTCTGAGCAGGCCTTTTTTCTCGCCCTTGTTTCTGAGGGGTGGAGTTCTTGTCATGTGTGGTGGTTCTCTGCTGTATGTCACATTATTATTGTTGACTTTGACCACCTTTACTTGCATGCTTAGGTAGGCGGGTCTCGAGGGCTGTGTGCGAGGTAACACAGCGGCGTTTCAGTGTCCTTTTTTTTTTTCTCGCTCCCCTTTTGTTCGACTTCGCGAGAGATACCTCGTCTCCTCTGCTCGAGGGGACCTACGATCTTACAGTACACGATTAAGGAGTCGGTTTCTGGAGTCGCGGGTTTTGATTTTTGATTTATTTATTACATCCGAGCTTTCATTCCTTTCTACTTCTTCCTTCTTTAGTACTGTGTTCGGGAACGGAGGTTATTCTGTTGTTACTGTTTTTATTTCCACCCTCCCCCCCCCTACACAGCATTAGTTAGGTCTCTCTATTGGTTTTCCCTGTTTTGCTTGTTTTCCTGGCCTTGCACAATGATACCTGAGTGGATGTTGAGAGCGGAGGATAGGTTTCCCCCCTGGTTCTCTCCACAGGATGCGCGCCCAGTTTGTTGGGTGTCGAGAGTTGGGAAGTCATTCGCATTCGTTAGTCTTTTTTATTATTTTATTAAATATATACATACCACTATTCACCACCACCACCGCCACCACCAGATAATTTTTGAATCCCAAATAGTCTTCTTTGCCTCTGCCGTCCGTTTCAGTCTGTAGAATTCAATTGACCAACAAGCATCTTACCTATTTGTCTGTCCTATGAGGTTCCTACTTCCTATTTTACCAATGCCTTACGCAGAGTAGGTACTCGCTCATAGCCGTCAGCAGGTTCCACACCTCCTTCCTCTTCATCTCCTCCTGCAGGGCGATGCGCTCCAGCGCCGACCGCCCATTGAAGTATTTCCAGAATACAGGCCAGTGGCTCGCCACCTTCTCGTCCCAGTCCTCTCCCCCCCTCGCCGCAGCGGCACTACTATTAGTGGTGGTGGTGGTAGTGATGGTAGTGGTGGTGGTAGTGGTGGCGGCGGCGGCGGCGCCAGCCTTCCCCTCCTTGCCACCCGCACCAGCCTTCTTGCCAGCGTCCTTTCTCGACCCTACGGACGGCTCCGTCCGCCTCTCCCTGAGCCGGCGCCCGATGGCGCTCAGGTACAGGCTCTCTTTGCCCGTTGCCTTCTTGGCGTCGAGGATGATGTACGGGCTCAGGCCGGCGAGGTGGGCGGCGCCGTTGATGCTGGGGTGTTCTGTGGCACGGGGCGCGGCCTTGCGCGCGTGCGCCGTGGCCTTCTCGGCGAGCTCCCGCGCCGCCTTGTCAGCGATGCGCTCGAGGCGGGCCTTCTCGGCGACCTGCTCGGCCAGGGTGGGCTGGGAGTGGGGGCGCGACGCGCTGGGGGAGCTGGGCGTGGGCGTGGGCGGCTCTGGGGTGTCATTGCCGCGGGGGTCGACCTCGCGGAGGAGGAAGGCCGGCGGGGACGACGGCGGGGAGAGGTCGGGCTGCGGGGAGTCGGCGACACCCGCTCCCGATCCGCGCGTCGTCAACAGGTCGGCGATCGAGAGCGCAGAGAGGTCCGAGATGCTCCGGTCGAGGCCGCCCGCATAGCTCGCCGTCCTCTGCAGGGTCGAGGTCGAGCTTGCCAGATCGGTGCCGACCGCGCTCCCCGTCATGCCCGAGTTGGTGCTCCCGCGTCTCTTGCGCTCCCTGCTCATGAAGGAGGGGCTGGCGGCCGCCGTCTCCCGGTCCCCGGGCGCGTGCGCCAGCTCGTCGGTGGCCACGGCCTGGGCCCTCTTGGCGCGAGCGACCTCTCCGGCCTCGAGGGCGTAGTCCACCTCGTAGAGGATCTCGGGCCAGACGATGACGTATGCGAACGTGCAGAGCTGCATGACCCAGCCACCGCGCATGAGCCAGGCCAGCATGTGGAGGTAGTTTGGGCGGAAGGACTTGGACGGGCAGAACCACTTGTAGGGCTTGGGCGCGGCGGACAGGTCGGAGAGGAAGTTGGGGAGGGCAGGCGCAAAAGGGAACTGGCGTGCCCATGCGGCGGACGCGCGCGGGAGTGTCTTCATGTCTGCGTTGGGCGACAGGACATAGACGTCCCGTGCGTGCAGGGGTGGGATGGCAATGGCGCGCCGCCAGAAGATAAAGTGCTGGGCATATTTGCGGACCTGACCGAGGGTGAGGATGTTGTTGGTCTGTTGGGAGACCTGGTGGAAGGAGATGATGGGCTTGGAGTGTCGCACAAACTCGATCATGGAGAGGGTGGTCTCGTCAGGGTCGGCCGAGAGCTCCGAGATGATCTTCTTGTCATCGCCCATGAGGAGCAGGGCAAAATTCCTATCCAGGTACTGGGGCTCGTCGAGGACGATGTCGTTGTTGTCGCCGACAAAAGAATTGGCGGTTGTGAGCCACAGGCCGCGGCTGTCATCCTCACGGTCGACAGGTGGGAGATCGGCGATGTGGAAGGGCACGGGGATCTGGACCGAGTGTGTGATGGTTCCCTCGCCCGTCTCGAGCTGGAGGGCGGCGATCTTGTTGTGCGAGATGGCTTCGTACAGGTCCTGCATGGAGGCGGCCAGCGAGGAGCTCTGCAGGATCTCCTCCCACAGCTGGCTCATCTTCCTCCTGTCCTCGCGTGCCTTGTCCTTGAGCAGCAGGATCTTCTTGGATTCCTTCCAGACGAAGTCGCTGCGCTGCTGGACGTACTTGTAGGCCTTGTTGACCTTGCGGATGATGTTGGTGTACATGGTGTCGATCAGGTCCCTGGCCTCATGCTTCTTTGGGTTGAGGATGAAGACCAGGTTGAACATGGTCATGTTGCTGATCTTGTCTTCTGTCTCTTCCTGGCCGGCGGTGGTCTGCTTGTCGACGGTCGTCTTCTCTGCCATGTTGTCCCTGGTGGCCTCGACAGCCTCGGCCACGGATGCCACAACATGGGCGTCGTCGCCTTCTTTCTCGTCGGCCTCGTCGTCGCCGCCGCCGCCGCCGCCGACCTCGTCGTTTGGCGAGATCTGCTCGTCGTCCTTGCGGGGGATGGCATCCCCATCCTCGTGCTTGGATTTCCCCTGTTTCGTCTTACTCTTCTTCTTCTGCTTCTTCCATATGCCATTCTCGGGCTTGTGTATCGGATAGGACACAAAGTACAGCGGGTCGAGCGATATCTGGAAGAGCGTCTTGTGGTAGGCTCTTGCCGGGGTCAAGATGCTCTCGAGGTCCTTGGTGGGAAAGCCAGCAACATGCTCCCAGGGAACGATCTGGGTGCCGCCATCAGTGATGATGTGGTCATCCTGCTTCCATGATATGAGCTCGGAGATGTTCAGATTGTAGGGCGTCAGCCCATCGGTGGCTGCCGCGACCTTGTCGAGCAGGATGTCATCCTCATCAGCGCCGTCGCCATTACCATGCTCGTCGTCGTCGTCGTCCTCCTCCTCCTCCACCTTCCTGCGCCGCCCCGCAACAGGCACAATGTGAGGGGGGTAGTGAAAGACGAAT
This sequence comes from Cryphonectria naterciae, assembly GCA_014850475.1. Lineage (NCBI taxonomy): Eukaryota > Fungi > Ascomycota > Sordariomycetes > Diaporthales > Cryphonectriaceae > Cryphonectria > Cryphonectria naterciae. The sequence continues at coordinate 3,605 of JACWST010000338.1, read as the reverse complement.
CTGGGGCCGTCACGATTCCTGTTTATGACGAGGGCCACGCCTAGGAAGTTTGAGGCGTTTGGGAGGACCGGAAGAGCCATGATCGATGGTGAGGAACCAGAACCCCCAACCTTTGGTCGATCAAGTACAAGGTTGCAGGGCCCTCAGATGGACGATGGTTTGTATGCCTGTTGACCTGTGGAGAGGAGAGCTTGGTTTCCCATGCTGCGACACATGACGACGACCCGAGCCTGCATGCTTTGGTGAAAGCGGCTCGCTGAGGGGAAGATCAAGTATTGAGACGGGTTCTCGAATATCCAATTGACGCCATCCTTCAGAGGGGTTTCTTTTCTGTCTGTCGGCTTCCCAATGTGATGATCTCCAGCAAGGGAAAGCGAGGAGGGGCGGGGCGGGGCCCTTTCCCACCATTACCTGTCGAACTAAAGCTTCAGGGCTGTTGATGAGGTGCTAAGGGTGCTAAGGGTGCTAAGGGTGCTAAGGGTGTAAGGGTACCTAAATCGATTACGAGAGACCAATCACATGCCTGCCAGAAACAACCCCCCACAACAGGCCCTAGCATTTTTGGATAGGGGGGTTCCCATGGTGCTGGGAAACCCCTTATTTACGTACTACTACTACTGTACTACTACAAGTACACCAACGGCCACGACACATCTGCAATGTACCATAGTCGTACGTAGCGTCGTACCTTTTACGCAAAAGTATCTCCTCATTTTTTTTTTCTCCTTCCCTTTCTTCTGTCTCTTTCTGGGAATCTGTCGCGTGCCTCGCCAGCGCAATTTAGAAGAACAAGACAGACGCAGTTGTCGATGTGAAGAGTACAAGGGTATTTTCCCTCTTTTTTCTCTTCTTCTTCTTCTTCTTCTTCTTCTTCCTTCTCCTCCCAATAGAAACGGTACGATGTCTCCCCTCCCCCCTCTTCAGATGCCACGAAGGATTGTTCCCCATGCTCAAACTTTTTTTTTTATACTTTTTTTCTGACTGCTGATCCAGGCTCGGGAGTAACCCCTCTTCGACATATTGCGTAGGTACCCCATCAGAACCCCTCAGTCACAGGTACCTTATGACGTGCCTCGCCTTCTCCCGCCGTGACCGCCGTTCCAGCCTAGAGTTTGTGTTTCTCTAGGCTGTCTCTTGTGGTTTGTAGACAAAATCGAGACGAAATGACTTTTCTTGATTCTAACAATGACCTTTTGGAAAGGGTTCAAGGACACATGAACTGAATCACCAAGACGACGAAGAAACTGTGTACATATATCCCCCAAGTACCTGACAACAATCCTCCTCCTCCTCCTCCTCCTCCTCCTCCTCCTCGTCGCCCTCCTCAATCTCTCGGCATCCAACCACACCGGCTCCTTCAAACACCCCCCCCCCCCCTTACCGACCGACCCGACCAACCATGATACACCAAGACCAACCAAACGGCGCCGTCGCAGCCACTGCCGCCAACCACCCTACCAACGGCACCACCAGCACGACGCCTCCTAGCACCACCGCTTCTACGACACCCTCCTCGTCCTCCTCACACCGTCCTGTCCCCTTCATCGCCCAGACCTTCGCCAACAACGACTCGGACGCCTCGGCAAGAAGCCTCATCCTCGCGCTCCGTCCCGACTGGTCCTCCCCCGACTCCTCGATCGAGTTCGTCCGCTTCACCGACGGCATCACCAACACCCTCCTCAAGGCCGTGCACCGGCGCCCCGGCCTGTCCAAGGACGATGTCGACCGCGAGGCCATCCTGCTCCGGGCCTACGGCAACGGCACCGACCTGATCATCGACCGCGTCCGCGAGACCCAGAACCACGAGCTCCTCATGCAGCATGGCCTGGCCCCGGAGCTGCTGGCCCGCTTCGAGAACGGCATGATGTACAGGTTCATCCGCGGCACCGTCACCCACCCCGAGGACCTGCGCCGGAAGGACATCTACCTCGCCGTGGCCAGGCGCCTGGCCCAGTGGCACGCCACCGTGCCCTGCCTGCCCGGCAAGACGCACCTGAGCGAGAGGATGAACGGACACGCCGCCGACGTGCTCAAGTGTGTGGGCCCCGTCGCCTCCAGCACCTTCGACACCCTGCAGCAGGCTGTCGACGGCGCCTGCCCCGGGAAACAGGCCCCCAACATCTGGACCGTCATGCAGAAGTGGATCTTTGCGCTGCCCACCGACACCCAGGCCCAGAAGGAGAGGCAGGCCCTGCTGCAGCGCGAACTTGCCAGGTTGGTGGCCGAGCTGAGCCCCCGCCCGGGCCTGGGCAGGGACGGTGTGAGTACCAACCTCCTCCCCCTTCCCTTCACCCCTTTTACACGGCCCAAGACGCAAGCCGAGACTGACCCTGTTCAAACCTGAACAACATAACGCACAGCTCGTATTTGCCCACTGCGATCTCCTGTGTGGGAACGTCATCGTCCTCCCCAAAGGTGACGCCGCCGCCGCCGCCTCCTCCTCGCAGCCCGACATACCAACACCGGCTACCATCAGCAGCGGCGGCGGTGCCGACGGGGAGTCGGTGTCGGTCACCTTCATCGACTACGAGTACGCCGTGCCCTCGCCTGCGGCGTTCGACCTGGCCAATCACTTTGCCGAGTGGGGCGGCTTCGACTGCGACTTCAGCGTGCTCCCCACCAGATCCCAGAGGCGCGCGTTCGTCGCCGAGTACGTGCGGTCGTACTTTGCCCTGCTGGGGCGGCCGTACGACCACGAGGCCGAGGTCCAGAGGCTCACCGCCGAGGTCGACGTCTACCGCGGCGTGCCGGGCTTCTACTGGGGCATCTGGTCCCTGATCCAGGCCACCATCTCCCAGATCGACTTCGACTACGCCTCGTACGCCGAGGTCCGGCTCGGCGAGTACTGGGCCTGGCGGGCTGAGGTCGACGGGACCAGGCTGGCCAAGGGCGAGAAGATGCCGCTGAGGGAGATGCGGTGGGCCGAGGAGTAGTAGTCAGAAGGAAAGAAAAGGAAGGAAGAGGTGGAGGGGAAGAAAAAAAAAGGGGGGGGGGGGGGGGGTTGGGGGGGGGGGGGGGGGGCCTTTTCTCCCTCTTT
>JACWST010000337.1:2126-30663 GCA_014850475.1 Cryphonectria naterciae | reverse complement strand
GCTTGGGATGAGAGGTGTCGGGCGGTGGGGGTCGCTGTGGGGTTGGGGGCGGTGGGTTTTTTTTTTTTTTTTTTTTTTTTTTTTGCTTCAACAAAGTGTAATGATGATCCATCATGATTAGGAAAAAGGCGGCTTCGAAAGGAAGAAGACATACCATCCCAGAGGCTCTGGCTTCCCCGATCTGCTCAGGCCTCACATAGGCCGTGACAGCAATGATCGGAAGCCGTGCCATTATGACCCCCCGTCTCTCCAGCTCTCTGATCCTCCGCGCGCAGGTCATGCCGTCCATGACGGGCATCTCCAGGTCCATCAGGATAATGGACACATTAATCAATTCCTCCTCCTCCTCGCCCTCGCCCAGCACGGCCGGTGGTGGTGGGTCGATCCCCTCGGCGGCGGCGGCCTGGTGGTTCCAGTGCCTCGACCTCTGCAGCTTCTCGATGGCCTCGCCGCCGTGGTTAGCTAGGTGCGCCTTGAAGCCGTACCTCTTGAGCAGGCGGCCGAGGACCTTTTGGTTGACCTCGTTATCCTCCACGACGAGCACGTCGATGGTAGCCGGGTCGATGGCGGGCAGGATCGGGAGCGTTGGTGAGTCCGCCGCCGCCACCGCCGTCGCCACTTCCATCTCCTTCAGCATCATTGTGGGCGGGCTGGCCAGCACGTGATGTGAGGCAGGCGGAGTAGGCGGCGGCGGCGGCTTGTGCTCCTCCGTGCACTTCCGGCTCTTGATGTAAAACGCAAACGTGCTGCCTGCGCCCTTTTGCGAGAGCACACCGATTTGTCCGCCCTGGAGCTCCGTGAGCATGCGTGAGATGAACAGGCCCAGGCCCGAGCCGCCGTACTCGACGTGTGTCCGGGGCGAGGTCTGCCGGAACCGCTGAAACAGCATGTTGCGCTCCTCGTCGGTGAGCCCTGGTCCTGTATCCGACACGGACAGGTGCAGGTTGAACTTGTCGCCGTCGCCCCACTCGGCCTTATCCGTGATGTCCTCGCCCGTCTCGGCGTCGCCCTGGAAGAACTCAATGCCGGCCACCTGCGCCTGCGAGATGTCCTTGGAGGCGCCCAGGGTGACGATGATGGAGCGTTGTTCCTGCTTCTGGGTGAACTTGATGGCGTTGGTCAGGAGGTTGATGAGGACCTGCTGCAGGCGTGCCGGGTCGAGCCTGGCGAGGGTGATGCCCATGTCGTAGTAGGACTGGTCGATGCAGAACTCGGCCTTGATGTTGTTGGACACGAGCTCGGCGTCGAACATCTTGAGGCTCGTCTCGATCACCTCGACGGGTCTGGTGATGGTGGGCGTCACCTCGAGCATGCGCGAGTCGAGCCTCGAGAGCGTCAGCACGTCGTTGATGATCTTCTTCTGGTGGTTTGCACACAGCGAGATGGTATTCGCGGCCTCGTAGCAGGACTCGAGCGTCGAGCGGAGGCTGTCGGGGATTTCGGCGGCGGGCTGCGTCCTCCGGTATGCCGTGATGCTGCCGATGATCTCGTCGGCGCACTGGCACAGCGCGCTCAGCGGGTTTCGCATCTCGTGGCTGGTCATGTCGATAAAGTTCTCCTGCTGGCGCTTGAGCTCGAGGGCCTCTTCCCGCCGCTGCTTCTGGAAAGCCTCTGCCCACTTTTGCTGGCTGATGTCCGTGATGCAGCCGAAGATAGCCTTTGTCGTCCCGGTCGCGTCCTTTTCCGGGTACGCACTCATCAGGGCCCACGTCTCGATCGGGTGCCCGTTGGCCTCGCGCGGTGCCTTGAACCGGAACTCGAGCGTGATGGACACCTTGTCGTCGATCAGCGTCCGCCACGCCGCCTCCACCGCGGGCCTGTCTTCGGGTAGGATGCTGTCCATCCACGAGTCGAACGAGTCGATCGCCCGCGGGTGTCTCGAGATTTCCCACCACGAGTCGTTGCAAAAGTTAATATGGCCCTGCGCGTTCGTGATAAAGATACCTACCGGCGCAAACTCGGCCATGCGGGTGAACTTGTATTCGCTGTCCACGGCCTCTTGCGTGCGCAGGCGGAGTTCCTGTGAGAGCTGCTGGCGGTCCAGCGCAGCAATCCGTGCCGCCTTCTGGCCGCGCTTGATCTCTTCTTCAAAGAGCACGACGGAGGCCATCGAGGTCGCCAGCTGTCGGGAGAGGAGGCTGATGAACAGGCGGTAGTCATCGTTGTACGGCCTCCGTGGGTTCACGCCCAAGACGATAAAGCCGACCACGCCCTCGCCGGTCGTTGGGTGCACTGGAAACACAACAATAGTTCTCGAGGGATCTCCAAAGCCTCTCCACTCGATTCCCTCGATGAGGGTCTGTGGGAGTGTCCCGTCGTCTTTGCTCAGAACGACAGGAACCGTAGGCTGTGACATGGACAGCTTCATGTAGGGCGCAAAGCATTCACTGCTCGTTCGTAGGTCGATGGCGGACATCTCGCTGTAAAAGTGCCCCGCAGGCACACCAAGAGATCCTGCGAGCTGGATCCGAGGAGGATTGGTCACGCTGCCGGAGTGCATCGAGGACATGTCGCTGTCCGACTCGTCGGCAACGCTGTAGATCAAGGCGAACGGGATATCAGCCTCGTTGTACTCGAGGCCTTTGATGACCTGCCTCCAGAACTGCTGGACGTCCCGCGCAAGGGAAGTCCTCTCGCCCACCTCGCGCAGCGTAAACATCCTCCGCTCGTTGACCTTTCGCCGGGTGTTCTCGAAGGCCGGGTTGTAGAGGGCGACGACAGATCCGTCCGCGCCGACCATGGGCACGATGGACCAGTTGAAAAAGGTCTCCTCGAGGAAACCGTTCCGGGAGATGAAGAGCCTGTCGTCGTGCTTCATGGTGGCCTGTCCGCTGTGCCAGGCGGCATCGAAGACGGGCTTCAGTCCGTCCCAGATCTCGGCCCAGGCCTCGATGTAGCTCTGGCCCATGAGCCTTGGGTGTTTCTTGCCGGCCAGGCTGAGGTAGGCCTCGTTATAGATGGCGATATATTCGGGTCCCCAGTACATGGCAGCCGGGTGCGGGCTGCCCATGACCATATTTGACATGGTGCGCAGGTCTCCTGGCCAGTCCTCGATCGGTCCCAAGGGCGTCTCCTCCCATCTCACTGATCGTGCAAATTGCAGATGCGGCGATAGTACTAGAAAATAGAAAGAAACCAGAAAACTCGGATTAATTGCTTGTCAAACGGAGCGAACAACAAAAACTCCCCCTCTCTGCTGCTACTAGAGACAACAAAATATTGGTAGAAAGGCTCCCAAAACTTACAACTAACGTCCACAATCCTCGTCCAGTCAAAAGTCTGTATGAGATCCGCATCGGGGCTCGGATCAGGGCTGTGTGCCTCTTCGGTCTGCACCTCTGGCGTATCCGGTCTCAGGTCCGCCAGATCTCGTGGTTCTGAATAAGCCCGCCGCTCAAACGTGTTGCTGTGGCCAGGCGAAGCATTACCAAAGTAGTCCGTTTCGCTGAGGGCCCTGTCTCTGCCTGGGGCTGGTGTGTCCCTCGAGGGCGTCGGCCCCCTGGCTCGTTGTTCCTGGATAGTGCTCGCCCTGGCTGGAGGGACGGGGGACGTGGGCGTGATGGAGACGGCCGACGCATTGCCGCTGACGAATCGGTATCGGTTGGCTAATGTGGAGCAGGTCCAGCTGATGCCGCCATAGGAGAGAGAAGGGAGAGACACATCCATGGACCTGTTGTCCTTGACAAAGCTGACCACCCACGCCTTGAACCTCGAGAACTCGCTGTTGTTCTCTGGGCTCTGCGAGATGAGCCCATAGACACCCTGCGATGCCCTCAGCGAGGCGTTCACAAACAGCAGCTTCAGCGGCGCGTCTGCGTTGAAGTTGGCGCGGTTCGTGATGTCGATGATAAAGGACGGCCTCTCGTCCGCCTCGAGCAGGTCGATGACGCTCAGCCCCTGGAGACCTCGTAACTCGGCCGGCAAATGACGGTTCTCGCCGCCACCGCCACCACCACCACCACTACCACCACCAGCGCTCCTTGATGAAGAGTGGCTGTCCGACACAGCGCTGCCGGGCGTAGTCAGGCCGTGACCCCCCTTCGCGGGAGTCGCAGCAGAGCTGGCGGGGCCCTTGGGCAGCTTGACGGTGCGGACGACATTCTGGTCTTCGCGGAGGCGGTTCAACATCGCCGCGGAGGGTTCTGCACTGGGGAAGCTGAGGGGGCGGCCGGTCATGTGTGGACGGCGCCCGTGCGAGCTGGACGAGAAGAACAGCGGCGAGACGTTGGGCAGGGTCAGCTCCTCAAAGGTCCGAGGGCGGGCGAGGCTGGTGAGGTCGATCTTGCCGGGGGGAAGCAGGCGAGGTTTCTTGGCCGGCGGCGGGGGGCGGAAGAAGGCGGACGAATCGAGATTGCCTGCGCTGGTGGATCGCTTGGCGGCCCTGGGAGGTGGGACAGCAGCAGGAGCAGGAGGAGAAGGATCTATGCTGCTGCTGCTGCTGCTGCTGCTGCTCTCGGGTGGTTTCCAGGCGTGCGTGGGTCTGGCGACGTGGGGGCCCACGGCCCAGTGGTCTGAACGTTCTGGCAGCGTCGTTGTCGCTGTTGTCGTTCTTTTTGTTGCTGCTATTGCTGTTGCTGGGGTTGAGTAGCAGCCTTGACTCGAAGCAGCTCCAGGACCAGCAGCACCAGCAAGAGGGGAGAAAGGAGGGAGGAAGAAAGGAGAGACAGCTCCCAGGTCCGAGTGATCGCAAACGCCGGTGGTAGCTATCAAACCATACTGTCCAAGCTGCCGACCGCGTTGCTTAACCAGCTGCGTGGCGAGCCTGAAGGCGTCGTCGTCGGACGGCTGTGCTGCTGCGATGTTCCTACAGCAGCGAGGTCCAGGCTGGAGAGAAGAAAAGGAAGGGGGAAGAGGTTTACCAGCAGCAGCAGGGGAGACAAGACGTGCCGCTGAGAAGGAGGCGGGGGAGGAGGACGAAGAGGAGGAAGGAGGGGCAGGAGGCGAGGTGGGCGAGGTGGACGAGGAAACCGAGGTTAGCGAAGGACTTATTAACGGACAAGTCAAATTCTCGCCGCCTGGAGTAGTAGTAGTAGTTGTAAATGTAGTAGTTGTTAAAGAAGAAGAAGAAGAAGAAGGAGAAAAGACACCGGTGGCAACCCGACCGCTGAGGCCAAAGTCGTTTTCATGTGGTGACCGTTGGCGTTTCTCCAGATTCATGAAGGATAAGAAAGGAGCGATCGAGGATTGTCGACCCGACAGAGTGTGTCAGTCAACAACGGGTCCCTCTCGCATGTTACGGTGGAAGTGGGAATAGGGTAGGGTAAAAAAAAAATTAAGAAAAAGGCACGATGGCTAAGGGGGCCCTGTGAACCGCGGTAACGGCTGGGGAAATCGATACACTGCCAGGGAGTCGATCTGGCTAGCCCAGGTGGAAAGCTAAAAGCCGTTGGAACGATCGACTGAAGGCAGAGACAGGCAGGGGGTTTTGATTTACTCGGGCCAGGGCACGAGGATTGGGTTTGGGGTGTTTTTTCTCTTCTTTCTTTCTTCCTCTTTTCTTTCCTCTTCTTCTTCTTCTCTTCTCTCTGTTTCTCTCTCTTGTTTATGATAAATCGTGTTTGGGGCAATGTATGTCATCCAACATCCGGGACAAAGATAAAGATCTTCTCTTCTTGGGCCGTTTCCTTCCTCCAGACGAGATGGAGGTTACTATACAGGGCGAGAAGGAGGAGGACGAGGAGGACGAGGCACGCTGTTTAACAGAAATCCCCTTTATAGGTCTCAGTACTGCTGCTCTTGGAAAGATGTTGGTGACTGCCTGACTGACTGACTGAGGTGATCGTGGGTGTGAGAGTGCCTTCTCTCCTTCCAGATCCGTACTGTGCTTTAGGAAAATCCGAAAAGGACACACAATGACCGAGAGACCCCAGGATGACGAAGGAGATCCCCACCGTCCCGGATGCTTCGCTCATGGGCCCCCTCTGCCAAGCCCAAAATGGATTGTTAGCCACTGGTCCAACTAGGATGGGGGAGACCAGGCTACAGAGCCTGAACCCAGGTGCCCGTAGATGGGGATGTTTCGGAGTCGACCTACAAGAAGCCTAGAGAAACAGAAAGACGGAGGGAGAGAGGCGTGAACAAGCAGTAAGTAGTAGTAGTAGTAGTAGTACTATAGCATAGTACGCAAGCGTGCGTATCTGGACCTGGTCCCCCAGGGGAGCGAAGGACCCGGTGCAAACTAGCCGTTGCCCCCAACAGTTGGCCCTTTTTCTTTCCTTCTTTGACAAACGGACGGGGAGATGGATGGTTTAGGCAAAACTAGAAGCCGTTGCTGCCGTTGCTGCTGCTGTGCCCGTGCTCTCTCTTGTGTAATAGCGCAGGGCCGGCGCAAGTTGGTCGATCAGGTGTGGATCAATCGGTCGCTCGAAATCTGTGGGAGAAGAGCGTGTGAAGGGGGCCACTTATCAGCAATCGAAAGCTTATTGAGAGGAAAAGAAGGAAGGAGAGAAAGAGAGTGTGTGTGAGAGAGAGGAAGCAGTCTGTGGTGTAGATTGCGAGGCCGATACGAGACGATGACCAACGAGACAAGCTCGAGATGCAAAAGAAAATCGGGCAAGTGTATGCAAGAACGAACTGACTGCCTGCATGCATGCCGAGGGCGCACAGGCTGACCGAGAGAGCAGGGCGGGGGGTACGAGGAGGTCTACGGCAGTCTAGAACAAGACGTCGGATGGAGCATGTGGAGTAGGTACTATGTTGTGTGTGTGCTGGTGTGTTTCTGCTTACCGTGTGATGGGCAGGGATTCTAGACAGTAACTACAGTAGAGTCTGGTGTGATGAGTAAGTTTTCTCGAGATGTGCCGTGGTGGGAATGTATGTTGGAGGAGGAGGAGGAAGAAATGAAGGAGGAGGAGGAAGAAATGAAGGAGGAGGAGGAAGAAATGAAGGAGAGGGAAATCTAGCCATGAGCCAAAGCATCTATCTAAGTACGGATCTATCTGTCTGCATGCACGAGAAGGCTGTCTGGACCGATGACTTGAGTAATAAGCATGACGAATTCCTGAGCACACCCACACGCACACAGGTCCATGAGGAAAAAGAAGAACCAAGCCAGGTATGCAGCCAGCCAGACAGTGTCTCGAAGCCACATCTCTGACCACCTTACTTACTCGGTGCATGGCTCCGTATCTGTATAGCTGAAGTTAGCTTCTACTACATGCTATAATACCTAGTAATGCAACCAAAAAAAACAAAAAAAAAAAAAAAAAAAGAAGTAGTAGTCCTGCTCCATGTCAATATGTACAGGAGGACGGACACATGCGAGCCGCGCGCTGACCCATTCCGGATATCCCAAGCCCAGCCGGAACATGACCCAACCGTTGCCTCGGGCCCTTCGATCCTGTACCAAGCCTTTCCTTTCCCAACCCAAGACAAGGCCCGTCCAGCGCTAGAAAGAAGGCGTCAATCTTCAAAGCTCCATCCCAGTCTCGAGAACAGATCTGGGCGCAAGAAATATATTACATCATTGCGGGATACATGATGGTCGAGTCAGTCGGTTGATACATTGCACAGGAGAAGGAGGGGGGGAGGGGGGTTGGCTTGCTCTGTAGCTGAAGCATCCTGAGGTATCAAGACAGAAGAAAAGAAAACTGCCCTGGCTGTTTGTGTTCGTTTTCTCGTGGCTGGAGAAAAGCCACACACAATAGTCGTTACTATTTAATATGGATACCATGTAACTACTGTATTTCTCCATAATACATCTCTGTAGTCTGCAAGTACGAAAGACCCACCACCGCTGATCATCGCATGAGGATTTTCGTCAGGCCGTGCCAACCTGGGATCGAGCTTCATGCTCTTTTCCCTTAATTTTTGACTTCCCACTATGGCATTTTTTATTTGTTTTCAATTCTCTCAGCTGTTCCGCCTGTACCAGGTTCGATGCCCACCCGTTGCCGATCCCCCGGGCCTAGAGCGGTCTATGCCGGCTTGGTGTAAGCTCTGAGATTGCGAGGCTTGTGGAGACGGGGCTTGGTTTGTGTGGGTCTGGTCTCTGCACATTTTCTTCCAGAGGGAGGGAGGTAGAGAGACTTGGGGGAGGGAGGGGGTGGGGCGGAGTTGGTTCCTCCCCGAAGACTCACGGGGCAAAACAAGACGAAAGAAGAGAACAAAAACAGAGGGAGAGGACCGCTTGTGGTAAATGTACGTTGTAAGTACCGACATGAGATCTTCTGCTATTAACTACACTTGGTGACTCTGTCCACCACCTGCACTACCCTTGATAGAGATCTCGATCACTGCTTACTTATTTATTACCTACCTCCACGCTTTCTCGGCCTCGGCCCTCTGACGGCCCGCCTGCGATGTCTTTGCTTGTGTGTGTGTGTGTGTGTGTGTGTATGTGAATTGAAAAGAAGAAACAAAAGAAAAGGAAAAGCCCAACCATACCTGATCGAGTCAGCCTGGCCATCCAAGTCTTCTCTGTCTCTCTCAAACATTAACCTTCCCTAGTAGACAGTATACTTGTTTCTGCCAAAAAAGAAAAGTAAAAACATAGGATCGGGGCGGTGAATAACGGGCTACCAAGGCTTGTTTCATCCCTCCCCCCCAATCGACACGCACATACATCTTGAACAATGCGGCAACAACGCAGATTCACTTTTTCACCCGGATGGCTATGAGTCTGCTTCTCATATCCTCTTTCTGAGGAAAGGAAAGGGACGTGGGACCCGTATGATGGGGTGGGATACGCGGACAGCCTCCTTCTCTCCCTCTCCCTCTCTCCCTTTCAACCAGGCACTTCAGGCTCGGGCATCTCGTGGCTGAATCAAAATCTCGGGCCTCGAACGATCTATGACAGCTACTATCCTGTACTTGTATATTTATCTCACGGCACGTGTGCATTGTCTGGTTCATACATCGTAGGCACACACGCAACTTAACCCCCCCCCCCCAAAAAAAATGAGAAAGAAAAGAAAAACCCCTTTCTGAGCTAATGGGAATTTGTGGATGGCAGCGTACCGCATTTGGTAGTGAGTAATGGGCGACAAAAAGGTCTCTCCTGTGTAAGCCAGCGCCAGCTGGTGGTGGGAGGTCTGTCTCTCCACACACTGGCCATCGCCGCAAGCCACTTTGTGTTTGTGTGTGTGTGTGTGTGTGCGTGTCTCGCGAGGACCCGCAGAGCACCCCTTCCTCAGCAGCAGCACTCGGGCCAGAGCCTTGAGATTCTCATAGACTTGCCAGAGAAAAAGAGAGAGACAGAGAAAAGGAAAGAGAAACAGAGACACTGAGAGTTTCGGTTTTCAAGTACCATAAAAGCCATACTATATAATGAGGTGACTGCTGCACCCCGTTCATCCGGCAGCGGGTCTCCTAAAGCCCGACCCGGCCTCGCGTCGCGGGACCCGTTGGCGACCGGACGGGAGGCCCATCCGGGGTATACACACTGAGCAGTGGATGACAGGGTGGGTGGTATTTTGTCTCAATACAGTCATGCTCACTGGAACGAATCTTGTCAGGACTAACCTGGTCCGCCCAGTTTTGAATTTTGAATTTGCGTGATGGGAAGGACGAGGAGAAAGAAGTTGTCGATGAAACCATGTCGCCTCCATTCCAGAACAGCATGACTGTATATTGTACATGCTCGCATGGGAGAAGAAGTCAGACGAGACGAGGTCTTCTTTCATAGTGGCACCGTTCCCGTGAAAGGGGCGAGAGGCTGGCTGAAGTTAGACCTCAGGATAGCCTCTCAACTTAGGTCAAGTATGACATGCATACTCATCTTTATGTACTTCCAGAATTGCTTGCATGCTCGCCGACTGCACACAGTGATATATTTATCCATATGAGAGTTGAAGAAATCCATACCATGTACATACGTATAACAAAAAAGATGATCCACTCAGGGTGAGGATTTCCACCCATCACCATCCTCTCTCTATCCGTCTCTTCCAAGCGCCCAGCTTCCCAAACCCCCCCATAAAAAATCACCCCCCTCAAGCAATGGCCCCCATGCTATGAACCCGTTCAATTGGCTGTACCACCCGCCCAGGCCAACCAATCCCGCACCCAGAAGGCCATCTCCCTGGCGGCTATCACAGTTGCCTCACACTCCGATTGGATATCGTTCCCCTCTCCCCCCCCACACTCTCTGTCCATTCGTGGTTCTGCACATGCAAGGTCGCATCGCGGCATGGGACTTGGCTCAAGTGGTCCGGCACCTGCAGGCACTGGCAGGGCCCCCAAGGAGGGTCGCTCGGCGCCTGTCCAATGTGACAACCTATGGCGAACGAGAGCAAGACCGGGGGGAGTTCGTCTGGTAGGCTCGGATGGGGAAAGGAAGTGTATTTGTGTGTGTGTGTGTGGTCGCTTATAATCATGGGGAGGGGGGGCCAGACATTGAAGATCTCCTCTTCTCCCGCGCGTCCAGAGCTGGACTTCTTTTTTCTTCTTCCTTCTCTTGCTGACTTGTACAAGTGCCATCTCCAATTTTTTTCTTTCTTTTTTAGAGTTGGCAGAAAGGATTGTCCGTGTCATCGTCGACGAAGGACAAGGTGCGAGAACAACAACACGGGCCCATCGATTGCTCTTGCAACGACGACGACGATACCGCTGCCCAGTCAGCAAAAAAAAAAAAAAAAAAAGTCCATTTACATAGCACAACAACAACAACAACAACAACAACAACACCAACCGAATTAATTATCTGCAGAGGGAGCAAGCAGCAGTGGAAAGGGACATTTGACGCAGGCTATCGTCGTCCATAAATCAGCACGCACCACAGACCACCACAACACTTTACACCACCCCCACCTCGTAATAACTCCATCATACCACCGCCCAAGATGCAGGAGGCACTGAAGCGCTGGAACCCAGAGCGCAACTGGAGCTACAAGCCCTTCAACCGCAAGTGGAGGAGGCGCGCGCCCATGTTCTGGATCATGCCCTTTGAGCTGGCGGGGACCGTCTGCCTGCTGGTCCTCTTCGCCATCGCCCAGCCGGACCTGTTCCGTACCCAGCTGTGGGAGGTTGGCTACGTCTGGGGCTTCAACTCGAACCCGGACATCATCCTGTACGCAGAGGCCAACCACAAGCCTCACCCGAACGTGCCCCTTGTGTGGTCCTTGAAGTGAGTCCAGCCAGTTCTCTCTCTTCTTGTATTTCCTCTCATGTTCGCAGGCCTGGAAGAAGAAAAGGAAGAAAGAACAAAACTGACAATATCGAAACCCAAAACAGCCTCACAAACTACAACGTCGGAATCTCTGTCCTCTCCCTCTTCGTCCTCCTCGCCAAGCTGGTCGGCTTCATCATGCGCGTCTGGACCCCGATCCTAGGCGTCTTCTTCAGCCTCGCCCTGTCCGTCATGTACACCGTCAGCGTCTACGGCCAGATGGGCCCCGACTACTACGACCCGGCCCACCCGAGCCCCATTGCCTGGTACATCCGCTACGGCTGCTGGCCCGCCGTCAATTTCCCCAACAACGCCTTGGGGAGCTGTCATATGGCCGTGGGCACCTACTCGGTCACCGTATATCTGCTGTAAGTCTTTTTCAGTGAGTGAGGGGGGGGGGAGGGGGGAAAGACCTTATGTAGGAGGAACTGAAGGGGGGCGGCGGGGAATGGAGGAAGAGAAAGGAAGTCTCAACAACAAGAAAACAGAAAGTAAACTGACCTATCTCTCTGCAGATTCATCTACCTCGTCTGCCTGGGCTATGCAATCTACAACATGATCCCCACCGCCGAGGAAAAAGAGGAAATCAAGATCCGCAAGGTCATGAAGGCCGACGATGCCTCGTCCGGCCGCATGACGCCCGTCGACAAGGTCATGTTCGAGATGGTCCCGCCACAGCCGCTAATGTCCCCGGCGCATCCTCAGCAGTACCAGTACCCGCCGCCACCGCAGCAGCACCCGCAGCAGCAGCAACAGGTTCCTTTCACCCCGAGGACGCAAGCCTTCCAGGCACTGGAACGAAAACTACCCCTGCGGGGCGACTGAGGGAGACAGATGGATGAGCTGGGTGGGGTGAAGGAAGAGAAAAGCTGGCTGGGGGCGCCTGCTGGCCCTCCCAACGTCAAAGCGAGCCCTGGCACAGGATTGTCTTTTTGAGTGGAGGAAGAATGCAAGGAGCAGCCAGTTGGGAGGGATCTTCTTTTCGAGTGAGCGAGGTGGGTTTTCGAACAACCCTTTTCTATATATTACTACCACGAGCTGGATATAATTTCTTTCGGATGTTGTCAAGGATACCAGGGGCGTTTTTTTTTTTTTGGACTCGGGCACAATACCAAATTACCAACATCTTTTTTTCTTTTCTTCAAAACCGATGGCTTCATATTCGTTTACTGCGAGCACTATCTCCAATGACCCAAGAATGAGCATGGTGGTGGAGGAACTTGTCACGACTGTGATTCGTAAGAGGTGCGGCAGAGGAAGAAGGATTGAGCAGGTTGAATTTCAATATGGACTTTCAACTCTATAATCCTAGGAATCCTTCTCTTCAGGGGACTTCTGTCCCGCAGCAGATTCCTCAGATGCGGGATCATCCTCAATAATCTTGGGCACATATCTCTTGTATACCCTTTCAGAGATGTCGTCGTTAGTGTTCGTCTCGGGTATGTCCTCCGCTATGTTGAGGAACGAAGCAGCAGAGAAGGCGTCAAAGCCCATGTGGGGCGGTGCCTGTTTCGTGTCACCCTCGCAGCTCATCTTTGAGGTCTTCTTCAGCGCTGCCTGCTCTTCGTGAGCCTCAGCAGCCGCTGTCTCCCGCGGATTCTGCGGGCCGCCGGATGCCAAACCAACAACGTTCCGCAGATTCCCAAACGGTAGGACTTCGCTGATCCTCTTCGACCCTGTAAACAGCATGACAAGCCTGTCGATGCCGCAGCCCCAGCCTCCCGTGGGCGGCAGACCAGACTCCAGGACCGAGATATACTGCTCGTCAATGACATGCGGCGGATCCTCGTCCTGGCCTGCCACCTCTTCGCCCTGCTGGGCCAGCTTCGCCTTGGCCTGGTTCACAAACTTGCGCTTCTGCTTGAAGGGATCGTTCTCCTCCTCGTACATGTTCGCCAGCTCATTGCCGCCGAAGAAGAGCTCCGCGCGCGCCGCAACCTGCTGCCCCGTTGTGGGACAGGTGAAGGACTTGGCCAGCGGTGACATGCATACCGGGTGGTTGGTGATGTACAGCGGTCGGTCTCTGGACCTTGGCTCGATGACCGCCGCGGCTATGTGATCAAGAAGCTTCGAAAGGGAAGGATTGGGCGGCAGGGACTTGTGCCACTCCTTGCCTGCATCTTCCAGAAGCTTCAAGATGTCGGTGACAGCCCTAGGAGAGTCTAAGTTTGGTAGAGGCTGGCCCAGGGCCTCTTCGAGAGCCGGGATGAATTCAATCCGCTCAAAGTTTTTTTCGAAGATCTTGGGATCTGGGACCTCCACTTGAAGCTCATTCTTGGCAACAAAGGCACTGACGCCCTTCGCGAGCGCGGCCATGAGGTTCTCGGTGATGTGGAGCAAGGAATCGAGGTTCGTATAGGCCAGATAGAACTCGCACGTGGTGAACTCGGGGTTATGAGTAGCGTCCACGCCTTCATTCCTAAAGGACGGGCCAATCTCGAAGATCCTGTCGAGACCACCTACGACTAGTCGTTTCAGCCATAGCTCGGGAGCAATGCGCAGCGCCATGTCCTTATGCACGAATTCAGTGGCGTAGGTGGTGAAGGGCCGGGCCACTGCTCCTCCGGCGTTGGCAGCCAAGATGGGAGTCTGAACCTCGACACACTTGAGCGTCTTGTGCAGATGTTCTCTCAGGTGGTGGATGATGAATGCGCGCACGAGCAAGGTATCCCTGGCTGAGCGGTTCAGCAACAGGTCCATGTGCCGGTTATGCATTCTCGATTCTTGTGGGATCTGGAATGGCAGCGGCGCTATGCTGGGAGAGAGCAGCTGCGGGCTATGTAAGGCCTCGATGGACAGCTCCATCGAGTCCGATCTTGATGGCCTACCGGTGACAGCTTTTGTCAGGAGAACGGTTAGCGACAGTCCGCACTCTTAGGTTCGGAAGCAAGGCCTGACTCACAGATATGATCTCCTCTCTTGAGCATCATGGACAATGCCTTGAACTGCTTGGAGTCGGTGCCGTCGGTCAACTTGCCAAGATTCACCAGGGCCTGAGTGGATATGCCATTTTGCTGGATCTTGATGATGTAGAATCTGGCGCCGAAACGTCGGACATGTAGCACACGTCCTGGGAAGGATCAGTTATAGGCTGCGTCGACGGGGTTGGATTTTTTGGAGGGCGCACCGCAAAGCGTGTATTGTTCGGATACATTCGCAAGGTCCGTGGCAGCGCGGGTCTCGAACTCGGCCAGAAACGCACGAACACTTTTTGCCTTTCCCTTCTTGACAAGCCTGGGATATTCCAGTCCACCGGCAGGCCGCAGCTCCTTCAGCCGGGCGGCCATGAGTGCGCTGCGCTCCTCAGCACTGTAGTTTCCATCGTCCTGCGCAGGGCTTGTAGTAGACTTTTTCCTCCGACAGGCAAAGGGAGCACCCGCCCTTGCGAGCTCATAAAACCGCAGGTATGCGGAACATCGTGAGGGTGTCCCCGTTGGGAGTGGTTGGACAGAGTACGGACGGAGGAAGCGGAGGCGAGGTACCATCTTGACGTCGAAACTACCTGGAGGGAGGACCTTTGACGGTACGAGTTAGCAAGCTGGTCGCATGATCTTTTGAGAAATTTACACCTTGACAGAAATGCAGAGTATATTCAGAGAGTAGGCAATTTTGATCACGCACGACCGAGGCCGTATCAGTCGCAACGGTTCTAAGGTTTATGCGGTGTCATCATGATAATAATAAAAATGCAGTAATGGGATCTCGAAGATGCAAAAGGTGAAACAACCTACAATTCCTTTCAAGAATTCACCATTGTGCCCTCCAAGGCAGAAGCAAAAAGTAGCACGCACTGCTCAAAGTTGTAAAGTGGTGTCAGGCAGGCGCGCATTTTGACGATGCAAGCTCTGGAAATTCTGCAGCTAAAGAAAGATGCTGAACCTTAAGCACAGGGGTCCAAGGGCGGGCCCCTGGCAGCAGATTGTCCAATGGCAATCACAGCAGCAGCCCCACGTCTCGACGTCACTTGCCTGTAGCCGACTCAATTTTTGGCAGCGTTCGAGTTCAGAGTTCAGAGACGCGCTCGACCTCACATCAGCTCCGACCTTTGGACTTCTTCTTCTCAACCTCTGCACAAGATCCCGACATTCGTCCAAGGTCCTTAAGATCAATCTACAGCTGTCGCCTCTCCTATCCCCACACAGCTAAGCACAAGATGTCCTTCCTTGGATTCGGCCGTCCTCAGCCCTCGTCGGCCGAGAAGATCGCCGCCGTCGAGAATGAGATGAAGATTGTTTTCGACATGCAGAACCGGTATGCCTTACACACACACGCTCGATCGCTTGTTAAGACTATACTTTATGGCGTTGCTGACATGTCGCCTCATCCAGCCTGAACAAGATGTGCCAGCAAAAGTGCGTCCCCAACGACTACCGCGAGGGCGAGCTCAACAAGGGCGAGAGCGTCTGCCTGGACCGCTGCGCCGCCAAGTTCTTCGACGTCCACATGAAGGTCTCGGATATCATGCAGAGCGAGCAGCAGAGACAGATGGGTGGCGCCGGTGGTGGTGCTGGCTGGGGCCGATAGATCCTACGCGCCGAGCTGAGATGCTTCTTTGTGCTGCTAGAGGGTGGACAGGTCATGGCTCTCTGTCCATACCTTTTGAACGTATGGAGAAGCTCGACCACAACCTTTCTTTCCAGTGGGAATGGGCCTGGTCTCGGAATCGAATGAGAATGGTTGGGCTTCGAAAAGGGACTTCGATGGAATATGAAGTGGGCTAGGGAAACGCTCCCATGTTGGGAATTCACATGTGTGTGCATTATTAGGCTTGACTTGATACCCCATGGGTATGTGGATATTGTGTAATAGACATTCTCCCTCCTCGAAAGAAAAATTCAAAAAATCAAAATCAAATATGTCCCCTGGGAAGTACAAACAATGACAGATATTCTAGTTCGCAACCCAGACGTAGAATAGAAGTCGCCCCAACTCCATTCTCCGAGGCTTGAGAATGCTGAAGAAGAGGAAAGTTGTGTCGCTATGTATTGCGCCCGAAGCAGCCCAGCCCAGCCATTCCGGCTCAGGAACACCAAGAAAAAACAAAACCACCAAGCGCTTTGTCAAACCTTGGGGCAAGCTAATCCTCTCTCGTGGTATTTGGTCCTGTGCCGATCCCCGTAAGCGTCCTCACCAGCCAGTGCAGGAAACTCTCCGTCTCGAGCTGCTTCTTCAGCTCCTCGGCCTGCTGCTCTACTTCGAGAACAGTGGCCTCAAAGCCAGCCACCCCATCTTCCACATCCTGCACTTTGGAAAGCAGGGCGTTGATCTCATACTCCAGTTTCGCGACCTGCACCTCGACGTCCTTAACCGCCATGGTCACCCTGCCCCTCTCCTCGGCAATCATCTCCGCCGAGTTCTGCTTGATCCGCTGGTGCTCGTCGCTGAAGGCATAGTAGGCCTGTTGCAGGCTCTCTTCTTGGGTCTTGTAGGCTTCCTCCAATGCTTCCACATCGTTGACTTTAGAGGTAACCCATGGGGAGAGGGAGGTCTGGAGTGTGAGGATGTGGCTATAGAGAGATTGCGTGAGCTCTGCCGTGGCTAATTGTTCCTCTAGGGTGGCGGGCTGTTCATCTAGGTTGACGAGCTCGTCCCAGCCCAGGACGGCCTCTGAGGCGGCGCTGAATGAGAGCCGGCGCGGCCAGCGGTTTTCGTTCAAGGGGCGTTCTATCGGATCTTCTGGTGTTGCCACGCTGTGCCGTCTCTGTAGCACCGAGTACGATGGGTCTCCATTGCGCTCAGCCTGTAAGAACGGCCCTAAAAGATCGCCTTCGTCGACGGTAGACGGCGCGGCTGAGACATCGACGGCCAGATCTCTGCGTGCATCAAGGTCTCCGTCCACTGCCAAGCTGCTGTGTCCAGATTCCTGCGGAGAGGACAGGATAGCTGCAGAGGTCATCCGGGATGTCTGCGTGGCTTCGTTCACAACCTGCACGTTATCTGGATGCTTCCTCTGGAATGCATTCATATACTCTTGGGGCTTGTTCTGCCATGTGAACACTTTTCCTGAATTCGACGCCACTGGACTCGAGATGAGGCTCGTGGACTGAACCAAGCTCCCTATGCTCGAACTGAACCCGGACGTCTCCAAGGACTCGTCTTTCGATGGTCGACTGCTGTGGCCCTTGAGTCCTCCGCCCACAGCATCCCTGATGCGGCCAAGTCCAGAGCGCGCATCGCTGACTCGGTCCGCAACGCTCTTGAACATCTGCTTGTGAAGAGCCCCGTCTGCGGGACTGTCCGTCCCATTGAAGGTTGGGCCTGGTGTGGGCAAGGAGTACATGCTGGTCGTTGTCTCTCTCGTCTTCAGGGAAAGATCCGCCTCGTCGGGCGGGAAAGAGATCTTGCGGCTAGGACCCGTGGATTCCCTCTCCTTCTCCTTCTCCTTCTCCTTCTCCTTCTCCTTCTCTTTCTGTTGCTCCTTCTCCCTTTCTCTCTCCTTTTCCTCCTCTTTACCGAAGAGAATGTTGGTCATCTCGGGGATTGACCGATCGTAATTATCCGGAGCCACCCTCCGCGGTTTCCCACGCCAGAGCCACTTGCCTCGCTCGCCATGGACCAGCTCTTTGAACTTGTCAATATCGACAGTCTCGATCTCGCTGATGCCGGCTTTTTCACGCGTGCCGATGACACCGCTCAGGATCTCTCCTCTCTTGCCAAACTGGGAGACGGTCGAGTTGATGGCCTTCTGCACGCCCCATTCCTCGCCCGCCGCCGCCTTGGCAGTCACATTGTGCAGTTGGCGCAGCGTCTGTCTGTCCAGCCTCCTGGTCTTCTCAAGCTTCTGGGATTTCTGAAAGTGGCCGATGGCCCGCTTGGTGTGCTCGATTTCGAACACGTCCTTGGTCACAGGGGCCCCGTAGGAGCTCAGCCGATTCCTTGCGCCCATAAGTTTGCCCAGCAGGGCTGCCACGGTGGTGGGACCCAAGATGCCGTCTGTCGGTTCCATGTTGTAGTACTCGGACCCAACCTCTGTCCACCAGTTGCCGATGGCAGTCTCAGTCACATCACAAAGCAGGCCATCGATGTACGCTTGCTCCAACATGCCGAACAGAAAGAGTGCCAGCTGACACAGAATGACCAGTTCCGTGACAGCTTCGACGAACGGGACTTTCTCGTGGATCTTGTATGTCGAGTAGAACTTGGCCTGTGTCGCTGATGTGGGGTCTGCCAAGCTCATGCCCGACCTGCCAGAACAACCCATGCGCTTTAGGTTCTCGTTGACGATAAACGCCTGCCTGTGTGCCTTGATATCACCATCTGGAACAATGATCACCGTCAGGGCAGACGGGAAATTGCTCAGATTGGTGACCATTAGATCGCCGAACTTTGTCTCCCTCGGTCTCGCATGATACTGTTGTATTGCTTTGAAGTAGACCTTCAGCCGCGGCGTCCAAAGACTCTCGTCTGCTGGCACAGATAACACGCCCACTACCACCGAATGTTTTCTGTCTCCGGTGTATGTGACAATGACGAGGGTCGGCGACTGACGCGAACATGCCCATTGTTCGACTAGGTATAATTCGTACCCCTCGAGCTCGACGCGATTCTCGACGACCTTGACGGAAGGATCTTCGGCAAGGTATCTATACACACGGGGCATGATCAGTTACGGATCTAGAGCGGCAACGTTTGGAGACAAGCTGCATACCTGAAGGCAACAGGATCCGCCAGGGCAAAGTTGCGGCGATCAGGCTCAGGCGAAAGAGCAGGCGAGAGAGCCTCTGAGGAGAGGGTGCCGTCGAATTTGGAGTCGCCGGCCATAGGTGTTGCGCTGATGCGTCCTGGATTTTGATGGGCCACGATTCCCACCTGAGTGGCCTCGTCTTCGCCATAGGCTCGTCCATCGGGAAGAGACGTCTTGGAAGACATGGCCCCTGGCCTTTCCTGGAGATCAAGCCGTCACTATATCCTCGCGTGCGACGACTGTTTCTGCATCCAGCCACCGATCAGGAGGCTTGAACGCATATTGGAACGACAACAGAAGAGGTATCAGCTTCAGTATGAGAATACCATGTCCTTGATGTTTCTCAGCAAGGAGTGATCGCGTGAGTTGTACCTAATCACTGGGGCACCTTTCCTCGAAGTTGGGTTGCGTTGCTGGAGAGGCCGGATGACATGTGACGGTAGTTTTCCAATCGTCACTCGTCGTCACTTTGAACTGCCCGAGGGCAGCAAGAGTTAAAAATAGGGGGCTGCGAGCGCGGGCCGTTATAGTGGAACACAGCGCCTCTGGGTGGGGTAAACTGGGGGTAAGCCCAAGAGGGACAGTGCTGCCAGTGGGGGGCCCTGCTGTGCTGTACAAGAGGGCAAGGAATGCAATGACTACAACTCGCACGACTTTGTTTTGGTTTCTGGTGACCAAAACAAGTCATTCTTGCTGACAACGTATAATCACATTCTCAAGTTGGATTTACCATGAATCATAGATCTAAAAAGGAAAAAGAAAACAACTTATCATACTGAAGTTTTGTGATCTGTGTTGACTTGTGCTGGAAAGTGCATTTGAGTACTAAGTGAGTGCTTAAGTACTATGCACACTGGCGGCTTGGCTTTAATTCATACCAAAGCATTTAGTAGCTATAGTACAGCCGTCACCCTGTAGTGACTTCATCTCCCACTCTAGAACCCGTACCGTTTCCCACCTTTCCATTACACACTCCAAGAGCATCGCTCGTCAACGCTCCGAAAAAAACCCCCTACAAACACACACACCTTTTCAACCTTTCTCTTGCTCCTTTTACCTGACGATCTCCCTCATTAGTACTATTATGGAAACAGACATACCCGGCCTCCTCAACGAGCTCGACCGTCTGGCAAACGGCACCACCGAGCGCCTCACAGCCGCCGTCGAGGATGTCGACAAGATAATAGAGATCCTGACGCAGGCACGGGAGCAGATAGCTCAAGGTGCGTAGTCCAGCCAGTTCTGCACCGTCACAAGGCCTGGCCCGTTACTGACTTGACGCTGAACCTCAAAGCTTCCGACCCCCATACCGCGAGCC
Source organism: Cryphonectria naterciae (assembly GCA_014850475.1). Lineage (NCBI taxonomy): Eukaryota > Fungi > Ascomycota > Sordariomycetes > Diaporthales > Cryphonectriaceae > Cryphonectria > Cryphonectria naterciae. The sequence goes on along the minus strand of JACWST010000337.1, from coordinate 10,554 downwards.
TCACCCTCACCAAGCTTCAGAACCCCGTGAGAGAAGGGTTCGACGCCATCAATGAGGACCTGAGGAAAGTCGACAAAGTCCGCAAGGACTCTGTCAAGGTCCTCAACAGGACCTTTCCCGCCCGAGCTCTCCCCACCGACGTTAATGCCATGGCCAAGAACGCCGAGCTGATCAACCGCGCCATCACCTGGCACCTGCTGCGAGAAGGCCAGTTCAATGTTGCGTCGACCTTCATACAAGAATCCCAGCAGACTGGTCAACTACATGGGCAGGAGCCGGTACGTGAGGGCCAGGCTGCGCAGTCTAACGGACACCAATACACGCCCTTACCACCCAGCGACGACAAAGACATGGACGCAGAGGATGAAGGTGATGACGTGGACGAGGATGACGGAGAATCCATAGAGACCTTAGATGTGTCGCTGGCTCCAGAGGACATGCTGTCTGGCTTAGGAGGCTACGGCGGCATACCCCGAGCGCCCGAGCTTAAATCTCACGAGCTCCAGGAGAAATTCGCGACAATGTATGCGATCCTATCCGAGCTCAAGAACCAGAACCTCCTGCCTGCGATCGAATGGGCCCACCAGAACACCCGTCAGCTCGAGCGCCGTGGATCGGACCTCGAGTTTGAGCTGTGCAAGCGGCAGTACATTTACCTGATCCAGCAGCAGCAGCAGCAGCCAAGAGACAACGGCGGGCACGGAGGCGGGCTCCTGGCAGCTATGCACTACGCGCAGTCCAACTTCCCGCGCTTCGCCGACCGGCATGCCAAGGAGATCGCACAGCTGGCCTCCGCGCTCGTGTTCCAGTCGAACCTGGTCGACTCGCCGTACGCGGCCCTGTTCTCCTCGTCGGATCCTGCAAGCGACAGGAGCTTCGACGATATCGCCGCGTCCTTCACGCGGGAGTTCTGCTCGCTGCTCGGGCTCTCGGCCGAGTCGCCACTCTACGTGGCTGTCACGGCCGGGGCTATCTCTCTGCCTCGGCTCATGAAGTACGTCGAGCAGATGACGGCGGCGCGCGCGTCGTGGACCACCGCGAGTGAGCTCGCCTTCGAGACCCCACTCCCGAGGAGCATGATCTACCACAGCATTTTTGTCTGCCCCGTGTCCAAGGAGCAGACCACCGACAAGAATCCGCCCATGATGCTCCCATGCGGACACGTTCTGGCGGATGAATCACTCCGGAACCTAGTCAGGAGCCATTCCCGCTTTAAATGCCCTTACTGCCCCGTAGAGGGTCACCTACGCGACGCGAAGAAGATCATTCTGTAGAATGGAGAGATGGAAGTCGTCTCGGACACGATATGGGATGATCTGCAGCTTGCAACATCGTTGGAGAGCATACTGGACACAATTATCCGAGGCTATCTCTCATTCCTGGGCTGAAGCTCTGGTAAGACGCGTTTGGGGGTGGGGGGTCTTTTATTTTTAATCTTCCCCGAATCGCCAGCTAACAAGGCAGCGTGTGGGAGACCAGAATAGAAGAAGAAAAGGAAAATGCCAATATCGGTCACCCGTCATTATTACGGGGCTCCTTCAACCCTCAAGACACTGGAGCGGCTCATTCACCACGTGAGCGAATACCTGGGAGGGTTTCCCTGACAAACGCAGTCGGCACAGGAAGAACGTTCAGAAACCAATGTGGATTCTATCCCAAAGCACAGATTATCAGTTACAGCGCAGACAGCGATGCGGCTACAGGACACGTGGAGAGAGAGAGAGGGCCCTTCCTTATATTACGTACAGTGTATATATGTTTTAGCGCAATGATGAGTCCAAGCGATTACGAGCATATTATCTATCTCGTGGTTCACGCACAAACTTGTACCCTTTTCGTTTGTGCCTTGTCGACCGTAGAAATGACTCTTTGGCGGGTCAGAGCTACTGCTCTGATTTATATTACCTGCCAACCCAGACGTGGCAATGATTGCCAGTCCTCGGACGCCCTCAAGCCCCGTCCGTCTCAAGCCTCCTCACGGCGGCCCGTAGTCGTAGGTAGCACTCTTCCTACATCTTCCATTGTACTACCTCACCTCAAAACCATTTATTGAAGAGGCGGACACTCCAAAGTCAAGTGATGAATTGAGGGACAGAAATAAGATTTTCGCTCCATTGATCAAGCAGATGATGGGTGAGGTCATCTCCCCTTTCCCAAGTAGGTATCAAACAAATAAATCAGGCGTATCACTCGGAAGTAGAAGAGAGAAAGAGACAGAGGAAATAAAAAGAAGAAAAAAAGATAAGAGTATATCACGCTGTAGATGCTCAGGGCTCTGCGCGGGGGAATAAAAGGGAAGGCATCCGTCGCCAACACCCCTTTGTCGCACCCGACCTCCACAACTCTTTCGGATTTTGGTTTCTTTGAACCCGCCCAGTAAATGCCCAAGACACACGCAGCAGCGCTTGCTCGCCTCGTCTAGGGAGAGCAGAACTGACGCTTCAAATTTCCAGTAAACGCCCCTAAGCCCTTCCCTCATCCGTTGAGGATAGATAAGCCCCCCTTCAAAAGAACGCCGGTATAAAAAGGTAGAGCCCAGATAATTGCGGGATATATCCTATTCAAATATTTATGTGGTATAAATTCAGATTCGTGCTTCGTCGTCCCTGCTTCGCAAATTGGGCGGCTTGAGAGCCGTTCCCGTAATCTCGGTGCTAAGGTCTGGCGGGATGGAATCTTTTCTGAGGACGAACGAGTCGGTCATTACGTCGTGATCCGTCATCCGGCGTGTATATCTAGTACCTGCCTCTCTCTCCTCTCCTGGCAGCCGGGGAAACAGCAAAAGGTTTCTTAGTCGATGGTCATCCTGGTCGGTGCCGTCGGCTTCAGGTGGTGCATGTCGACACTGCCGTCGTCGCTCTTCTCCGGAACAGTCTTGGGCTTGAGAAGGTGGCCCTTCAGTCCGTTGCCGTAGTTATTCATGCAGTAGAAGGCATTAACGATGGTGCAGATCAGCAACAAGATCGCTAGCACCGCAAAGGCGGTCAAACTCTTGCGCACGGGCATGTACTGCATGGCGTGCTGGTAGATGCGGAAGAGCTTGAAGATGAAGTAGGCGAGACCTCCAAAGTAGAGAACGACGACGCTGAAAGATCCAAACTTGTTCTCGTGGCGGGTGAAGTAGGCGGCGGCGAGGAGGATGAAGATAGTGACGGGCATGGCGGCTATGGTGAGGTAATACTCGGCCCTGCCGTAGCCACCGACGACGACGACGAACTGCACGGTGAAGCCCAGGAAGAAGAAGAAATCGAACTTGAGCAGGGCGATGTAAACCTAGTTATGAAGCGGTGTCAGCGGGTAGGGTCGCATTTCACAGAAGTCGCTGTGACCATGGCTCACCTGGTAGTGCAGGAACCTCTTCTTCATCCTGTAGTCTGCCCCGATTTGCTTGAGAATATCCCAAGCAAAGACCTGGTACAATTTCCAGGCAACATAGGAGAGGATGATGGTGAAGACTGCCAAGATGATGGGGATGGCGATGAGGAAGCCCTGCACCTCACTCCAGAGTGACTGTGCTGCTGTGACCTTGACGCCCTTTGAATTGGTGTAGGCACCGGAGAGGGCGTCGGCATTGCCCAGATCGGTGATGGCCGTTTCAATCTGATCGATCTGGATTGCGGTGTAAACCAACAAGGCGAGGTTTGCAATGCAGAGGCCGATGATCTGAATCGTGTTCTTCAGGCGCAGGGCGTCCCAGGTGAGCACCAGCTCGTACAGGAAGCCAAAGATGAAGAGGGTCAGGAAGGTCGGGATGGTCTTGTACTGGGCAGTCGTGTTGCTATCGGTGGGTTGGCTGGTCGAGGAGAGATGGGTCTGGAACATGGCGAATGTGTATCTGGATCAAGGGCAACAATGACGGGTCAGTCAGGGGACAAATGTTGGCGGGAAGAAAGAAAAAAAGAGGGATATGTAGTTCTTTGGATGAGGGAGGAAGCGGGTTGCTAACATCTCGAAGGCCATACATATTATGGCCTGTATGGACATGGCGGCGAAGAACGCCTTGGGCCATGGCCCGTCCATGAAGTCGAGGCTATTCCGATTCATGCTGGCGCGTTGTCGGGAGGTAGGGGCGAGACCCTCTCTGTGGAAGTAGCCTCCTTCTGAGCTCCCGTCGTCGAGCCGATAGAAGGCCGCAGGGTCGGCGGAGAGGAGAGACCGCCGAGTATCGCGTAGAGCCAGGGCGGGCGAGTTGGGATCGACTCCTGAAGGGAGGAGCCGATGGAAAACCGTGATCGAGGCGTCGGCAAGAATAAGAACGTCGGGGGTGAGGGGGGGGGGGTGTGGGTGTGGAAAAGGTAATGGAGAGGGCGCGCCGACGATGATGTTGTGCCGTAAGCCGTAATAAGGATTGTCGGTGTCGAGATGGGGAGTGGACGGATCTGTCGCAGCGAACAGCTGAGCTGAGGTGGAGACACTGTGAAGGCGGTCGACTCTCGGAGGCGTTGGGCGGTAGGATTGCGCGCAGGCAGTAGTGGGTTGGTTGGTTGGTTGGTTGGTTGGTGAGTGGGCGAGGATCAGTCCAGCCTCTCTCTCTCTTTTCCCGCTCTGTGGATGGGCGTGGGATGTTGGCCGTTGGCTGTTGGTCGAGTCTAGCGAGAGGAAGGAATACGAAATCACACGGTCGCTCTGCAAGGAGATGACGAGCCAAAGACTGGCGGCAGGAGGCGGCGGCGGGCGTGAGACAGGAGCCGTCGAGACTGGATCAAAGGGATCAATTGATGACCACCAGGCTGGGTTGGTGGAGGATGGAAAAAATGCTGTAGGAAAGGCAATCAACGCTTTGCTTTCTCCTTGACCCCGTGTGTCTTTTCCTTTTTCTTTTTCACCTGTGGACCTCTTCTTGGCGGGTGGGTGTTTGTTGGTATATCGAATTAGAATGCAAATGGAAAGTCGGGGGGGGCGGTGCAGGGTGTGCGGATCTCTTGTTGATGAAAAGTCGCAAGACCGACCCAAGCAGGTGTTACTATTAGGGTCAGTCCAGGCCAGGGATGGGTGTTCTTCCTGCAGAGGTATGCTCCGTAACGCCAGGGCTTAGTCTGACAGATTAATGACAAGGCAGAAAGAGAGGAGGGGGAGAAGTGATGAGCGCTCCTGGCGGGACATTTACTGCTTGTGCTGGTGCTGGTGCTGTACAAAAAAAGAGACCCTCGGAACAACTGAGTCCTAGACAAGAAGGAAAGGTTCCACAGCCCACACAGCCCACAAAAGGTTCCAGAGGTGGGTGAGGGTGGTGGTGTGTGGCACAGGCCAAGGGGTAAACCTGGGAAGGGTCGAGTAGGTCGAGGTAATAGGGCGGGTCTTGATGGGGCTCGTTTCTGCAGATCAGGACGGGGCCAGTCCCCACACGATATTGAAATGCTGCTTGGCAGGTTTGAGCACCGACTTGTACCCACGAGATGGGGGGTCTGTCAGCCTGTCGAGACTTGAGGAAGGTTGTAATTGTGTTGGTTTTGATGGGTGCAGATGACACTGGACCCTGGAAAGAAGGAGGAAGAAGAAGAAGAAGAAGAAGAAGAAGAAGAAGAAGAAAACAGAAGAGGCAGGTCAGGCAGGTCAGGCAGGTCAGGCGTGGGGAAGGGACAGAGGGAGAGAGACAATGACGGGCTTGAGGTGAAACACGCCAGCGACAGGATGAAGGAAAAAGGTAACAGGAGGGGGTCAGTTCTGGGGCGTCAGGGGCGGTTCTTGGGTGTGGGAGTGTAAGGTAGGGAGCATGAACACCGGACACTTGCTGCTGCAAACCTGCTGACCCAACCGTTCTTCAAACCCTACAGGGCCATTAACTCCAAAGAGGAAGAGAGGAGGTCCATCAATCCATCGATCCATCAACCATTGGCAATCACGAACAAAAATATTACCACCACTACTACATATGCACATGCATGCATGCAGTCTGCAGTCCACCCCAGCCCGAGATCAAAATTGGAAAGTCTCGTTTATGCAAGACACAGGCGACGGAAAAGAGGGTCATGAAAGTTTAAGAAGAATATCTACGTATACGGCATGAACGAGAGCGACGATCACATCTGGAGATTTGAAGATTTTCTTGGGAGTCGAAAAGACAGGCCAGACAACCTTGACCCAATTTGTGGAGAGGAGGGAAAGTTGATGGATTGGGACGGCATGCGAAGACACGAGGCGAACCCCCCCCCCCCCCCCAAAAGTCACACAACAGGGAGGGGGCCTTGACACTACGAAAAAGAAGAAAAAAAATCCCTGGACGATCCTACATAGTACAACATAGTTACTTTGGGCTACTGCTGAAAAGTATATTTTCTTTGCAGCCCCTCAGCTCAGGTGCGCAGTCTCACGTCTGCACACCCAAATCGAACCATCTTAATCTACATGAACATGATAGCATGTAGTGGTTTTAGATGGCACAGCCTTGTGTGCAGTACAACCCTTCAAATCCATAGGCCCGTTTCTGCCAAGAGTCTATTACATAGTAAGTACTCAAACACTGAAAGCACGATATATTAGTAGGGCTGTGCACGCAGGAAGGTCTTCCCAGTCCAATCTCGGGATCCAACGGAAGCATAGCTGCTCATAGCGTCCAACTGCCATAACAGAAGCTACCTCCACTGTCTATTGGGGGGCTGAGCCTTTACATAGCCCCCCCTACTCTTTTCAGGAGGTCGTTTTTTCTCTCTCTCTCTCCCCCTCCCTCCCCCCCCCCTCTCTCTCTTCAATACCGGTAATCCTGAATATCTTTTCTCAATCGACGCCATTTTCAAATCTCGTCTCAAGACTGTCGTCATACCTTGTATCTCCGCTACATCTCGAGGCCGCCTACGCAACGGCCAGCCAGGGGAACCTACGACGGAGGACCGACCGCCCGGTCTCCCCATGGTCGCCCCACGATTCTGACGAGAGCAACCGACGAAGTCTCGTTTCACCCACCCGAACCTGCCTGTTCATCCAGCGTGGTGCTTGCTTCCTCACTGTGCTACAATGTACACAAGAGTTAGATCTGTTTGATAAGGCTGAGTGGTCAAGATGAGCCAAGCCGGGTCGGCTCATCGAGCCGGCATATACATACGCTGTCTGATCCACCTTTTGTCGATTTTTTTTTTAAACTTTCTCTCCTCCGGGGGCCTGCGCGTACCTCATTTCCTATATGCCATAGTAGATACCGGGACACGTCGACCAAGACCTCGAATGGACCAACCGACACATGAACCCATAAGACATACGGGTCCACGGGTCGCGGCGGACAAACCCGCTGACGTGTGCATCTCTGTATTGCGCGATTGAACGGAACGTGCAGATACGCGATGCTATGGCCGCCCTCCCCAGTCAAAAGATTGGTCTATCTCGCGAGGCAATTCGTAAACGACATGACCAAGAGAGCCAGGCGCAAAAGAGTCCAGACCTGCCGCTTTCTGCTCGCAGCAGCAGATGAGAAGCCCTCGTTTATCTCGGCCACACCGTCGGGGCAATCTCACAACCATATGACCAACAATACCACCGTCTCATGTTTGGCCTGGTCCAGAAATGTCCTGGCATTTCGTTAACGTATTATGTACACAACACTATGTACACTCACTACAGGGCACGTTGCTATTAATAGCACCCACTGTACCCCCTTCAACACGCCCCAACCTTTACGGTTCTATAACCATGGAGTAGTACCTGGAAACCGTTGGTCAAGACGCCATGCTGCATGCACAGACCCCACAGCCGGCGCTGATCAACCTGCGCGAGTTCAAGCTTGTCGATGTCATAAGTAAGGTGTGAAGACGAAGAAGAACCCAGAATCAAGAATGCTGTAAGCCAAGAAAACAGGAAGAGGGCCGTCGATCGGGATCAGTCACTCCTCCTGTCCGTACAATAGTAAGTAAAGCTGATCCGCGGGCAGAGGCAACCAACAGGGCAATCTCAGCTGAACAAATCCTGCAAGTATCTGTCTGATCTGATATGATGTTCGGGAAAAGGACTGTATGTGATGCTCATGCTTGATTTGGCTCTTCTTCTATAATACCACAGCATATAGTAGCAAGCGGGCTGTGTAGCCTTCATGATTGTCTCATCGGCCTTGCCCCGTCCAAACCCCCGTGTCTCATCGGCCAGAAGTAGGTTCATCCACACGTCACAGATTTCGGGGCTGGGGATGCTACTCACCCTGAGGCTGGTGCAAGGTTGTATGTATGGCGAGGCTGAATTATCCCCGAGGAAGGGGGAAAGAAGAAAAGAAGGAGAAAAGTATCCTCACCAGCTTGGCACTCGGCAATAAAGTCTCCTACAGCCTACTACAACAAACACTCATTTCCTCGCTCGTCTTCATGAAACCATGGGCCTCAGAATACGGGCCTTTTTTTTTTTTTTTTTTTTTCTTTTTTCTTCTTTTTATTCTTTTCCTTTTTCTCCCTTCTACCCTAATTCTTTTCTTAGCTTTTTTCTTTGTTTCTCAGCCATGTTTCTTGTTAGT
>JACWST010000336.1:0-33239 GCA_014850475.1 Cryphonectria naterciae | reverse complement strand
GGCACTGGCGGGGAAGGGTCGCCGGGGGGGGGGTCACTGCCCAAGAGGGCCCCTCCTCCCCCCCCCCCTTGCCCCCCCCCCCCCCCCCCCCCTCCAATCGGCTGAGCCTCACAGACAGACGTTCTTTCCAGGTCTGATATTCGAAAGTACACCATCGGGGGTAGCACCTTCTCCTCCTTCCTTGTTGGTTTTCCCCGCCTCTAATTCAACTAGTGACCTAGCACCGTAAGATAATTTCCTTATTCATTCGAGTGCTCAGATCCTCATGTCTAATCTTACTTACTAAAGCATTAGGCTTCACCCACCCACCTTTCCCCTAAGCTTTGGTCCCAGGAGTCAACCTCGAAAATAATAAAAAGTAAAAAAAGAAATCAAACAGATAGACACGTCAGGGTCTTTAACCCAGAGAATCGTCCTGGAGCTTTCATTCCGGATGGATACTCGAAAAGGTCTCTCTCTTATTGGCCACACCAGGGACAAATCATCACCCACACGTCTTTTCTCAGATCTTTGACCGAGACATAAGCTTGAACGGCCTCTCGCCATCGCTTCAGCCCAGCCCCTTGCACGCCCTGGTACTTCCCGACCACCGCCAGTGTGGACAACGAGCAATCCGCATCAGCATTCGCCTCCTGAGGAGGTGTGCCCCTCTCCCCCCCTTCCCCTGCTAGCCCGCCAGCATTGCTAGCCTACCAGCATACCAGCCAGCAGTTCCAGCCAGCCTCCCGGCCCTGTGGCTGCTGTCTAGGCTCCTAGGCTGATGCGCTGTCGGTTCCCCACAGCGGCCTGTCCCGACGATCCAACCCCATTCTGTGCCTAGAGCAGCTTGTTTCAGCGGCCTGCGGGCGCGATGGCAGGGTTTTCTTTGCAACCACCACTAACTCAGCTGGTGCCTCATCATGGTTCACGATTCACTCCTGCAAGATGAGGGGGAAGGAAAGAGACGCCTGGTTTTGGTGAAGCAGCCTCTGCTGTGTTTTACTGAGAGACACCTTGGCACCATATCGTGGCAACAGCAATTGGCCTTTGTCTTGAGAGATTCATTCCCCTTATTGACGCCGAGAGAAGCAGGGCAGTTTTTGAGCGTCAAGGGTCGTCCGTGGTTGGTGGCGAGACTCCAAGAGGCGTTGGCGCTATCCCGCTGCTCCGACTTTCGTGCAGATTCAGCTATTGGCTAAGGGAGGACTGGGCAAGCTTCTGCGGTCTCAACCTCCAGCCTCCCCAGACGTGAGGGTTCTGGGACCCCGTGACGTGCATGCCAGTGCGCTCCTCATTCCAAGCGTGCCACGTGAGGCCTGGTCTGGCTCTCGACAGCAGCAGTTTATTCCGCCCTCGACCTAGTTGCCAAGCATCTATGGTGCCTTTAGGTGCGTCAAACCCCCTCTCGGCCATCACGCCAACTTGTCTCGAGACTACCTTAGCCCGAGTTGGAGAGATGGACGGCGTGAATATCTGCTGCAGCACAACTGCGTGGCATGGGGGAGTCACTGTTCTATACTAGGCGGCAGTCTTTCTCCAGCCAGATCTGACCCGACAAGAAGACCTGGCCGTGATGGTCGAGATCCCTCGACATGCATTTGCCAAGGGATGAATGCTCCAGCCAGCCTCCACCCTCTCTCTGGACATCCATCCGGTTCGTCTGGACCACGAGGCACCCACTTGCGAGGGTGGGGGGCAATCAAACCTCGTCAGCTGCATAGTACTTCCATGTACTATGACAGCGCAAGAATGCTTCGAGCACGCAATCGGCCGCTCAGCTACCTTGCCCCTGTATGTAGCAAAAAACGCTTACACACAGAGAGAAGATCAACCGCTAGCTGCGTCTGCAATCCGACGCCGCTTCTATAATTGCCGTGGGGACCGTACATACTGGTGACGCCACAAGCAAGGCACAACCGAAGCCCGACAGCGCCAAAATGCTCACCGCCAACCTCGGTTTGACAGAAGAAGAAAAAGCGACATGTTACCCCTCCCACACGTAACAGAATCGTTCAGGGGGGAACTGGGGAGGGGAACAAGAAAGGAAAAGAAAGAAAAAGAAAGAAAGAAAGAAATAAAGAAAGAAAGAAAGAAAATAAGTAAGTCCTGGTGTTGCGTCAAGGTTCCCGCATCCCCCACCTGGATTTCAGTCTTGACAACCGGATCTGCGAAGCTGTCGTCTATCTACATATCAGTCTCCCGCTTATCTATCTGCTCAATAGTTTACAGTGGGCTTGCGACGACCCTCTGGGTGCCCCCCTGGACTCCCTTTCCCCGCTGCCAGGCCCATACCAAATACCCCAGCCTTGTTGGTACCCATGACTTGGCCCTGACTCCTTCAGCGCGGAACGGGGTCCCGGCTCCGCTCCTTTTCACTGATAGGTTCCTCTTGACGTGCAGGTTACTGTCGCCTACGCCACATCGGGAGTCTTGCCGGGGCGCGCTAGATTTTTCCATTCTTTCTCCAGTGCCCAAGAGATTCCTCCGTCGAAACGACCACCTACCTGCGAGCGTTGTTACTACCCAAACCCTAACCTGACGGCCCTGGCACATCTCCCAGGGGAAACAAGAAAGACAAAGAGAAAGAAAAAAAACACTACTATCATTGTTCATCTCGACTACGACAGCCTCAAAGCTGGCTCATTTCCCGGCGCGCGGGTTGTACGACCTTGTACCACGAGCGCCCAGCAGCAGCTCGACTCTCCAGTTGTCTCTCAACATCGGCTGGGGATTTGAAATTGTGTTATCCGTTGTGCAACCAACTGCCAGCCGCCCTCTCGTGCCTCTCCGCTGCCCGATAAGACCTTCACCTCACTAGGCGCGACCCTGGAAGAATCAAGTCTTTCCCCTCAAGACCCCAACACTCCGAGTACTGGGCACACTGGGTCTTCAACGATATTGTCCGCGGACAGTATTTCCTACTTGCTGCTGGGTATGCACCCTGGCCCCTCCTGCTGGCCCCTCTGCTTACCCCCCTTCCTTCTCATAGCCTCCTTGAGAGTTTAGCATACCAAGCAGCTCCCCATCTCACTACGACCCTCGACCTCTGAGCAGGATCTCCCGCAGCTCTTCCTAAGAAGAGTCGAGGAGTGCCAACAGTCTTCGCAGCTGTCTCTCAGACTCGGGCTCAGGGTCGTGAGGCCGAGGCATTTTAGAACGTTACCTCGCACCTTGTTCTCCGCTCTGTTGGACAACACCCCCGGCTACGCCGTTTCCAAAAGTAAATACGACGAGCATAGGCGCCGAAGATGATTTTTTCTTTTTCATTTTGAGATCTATGTGTGAACGAGATCTGACGGCACATAGTCATCGTCGCATCGATACCACCACCTAATCATTGGCTGGTCGCCCTCGGGTGCCCCCCCTTCCAGTGCCTCACTCACCCACCTTTGGATGGACAGACGTGTGCTGGACCATCTTTCTATACGACACGGGACGCTGCAGTTACATTGCAAGATCTTGACCAACCACTCAGGGCAACTGCCGCATCGCATTCCCAAATGATCTCCGTCTTACCGCCGCATATACAGCCTTCTCCTCTTCGCCCTCGCTGCTCTCTCCGCACACCTCGCGGCGGCTGCCGCCGGAGGCAATTCTGGACGCACTCCGACTGTCTGACAGGTCGATGCACCCTCGCTAGAGCCAAGTCTTGACCTTGACTTGAGTGTCCATCTTTTTTCCCCCATATTGTTTCTTTTCTTTTCTTTTCCTTTCTTTCTTCCTTTCCTTCCCTGCAATCTTTCGTACCGGCCGAGCGGTACAAGACGGCGCTCTTAACACCGCCTACCTCTCCGTCCTGGAGACCAGTCGCCGTGGCGACCTACGGGGCACTTCCCGGCGTCATCTCGTCGGGGTATGGCCCTGGCGTGGGCGCGGTGGTAACTGGTGAACACCAACATCAGCACCTAGACCTCGCCCACGCACAGACGAAGCCTGCCGCCGTTCCGAACTTCCCTTACTCGTCCCAGGATTCTCCTCCGGCCCCGCCGCAGGAAGCTTACCCTCATCATGGTGGTCATGAGCTCTCGACGACGTATCAAACCAGCAGGATCCGTAGGGCGGACGACTATATTACCATAAGCCCTGCCATGGACGAGCACTTTGAATTCCCACCCGCAAAACGACAAAAGGTGTCGGGTGCCAGAGGATTGCGAAGAATTTCTCGGACTTTGGCACCTTCAGCAGTGAGCCCTGTCTCTCGGATCACCGTGGACGACATGTCTCCGTCGTCCTCCAAGGGCAACGATTTCACTGGCGATGAGGGACCAAAAAGCCGCCAACATAGTGAATCTATAGAGCCAGGCCTTTCCGCAGCCTCGTTCGGTCTAGTAAAGCCCAAACGGGTCAGAACAGGATGCTTGACGTGCAGGAATCGACATCTGAAGTGCGACGAGGCCATGCCGGTGTGCGTGAACTGTCAGAAGAGCAATCGAAAATGTGAACGTGGGGTCCGGCTGAACTTCATTGATCTCAAGGTTGAGCAGCCTCCCTACTTGTTACCACCGGTGGACTGGCAGGGTAAGTCTTCTCCCCTCCCCCCACCCATCGTGCAAAACATGATCCTCCTGATGAAGGCCGCAGTGTCTTGGCTTGACTTGCTGTTCTTTATCGCGACCCCGAGAAGAGATGGGGGCTCGTGTGATATTAATTCTCGCTGATTTTTCTTCCAACATAGTCAAATTCCAAGACGAGTCTCGCCACATCGCCTCCGAATACGTTGGCGGGCTTGCGCGCTATGCTAAACTTGGTCAACAAGTCGTTACGCCTCCCCGAGAGCCCGACGTGAACCAACCCGACGCAAAACCTGTGCCAACGATAGAAGCTGTCCAGGCCGAGCCAGGTCAGCCTGCAGCGAACGTGCTGTGTCACCCGCAAGCTGCGCTTAATCTATACTATTCAGGCGGCCTGGCGCGCTCCCATCATGAACCAGCGTATAGCGGCGGCTACGAGGAGACAATGGGCCAGAAGTTCTCACGAAAAGACAGCGAGGTTCTCTTGACCATGGGCTCTGGCCCAACGCCGACATCATCTCACTCGGGCGGAGGAGGGCGAGGGCCTTCTTTCCACCTGGAGACCGCTCACGACCAATTGGCCATGCGAGACGAGGGTGCGCAGCCCAGACACGGGTATACTACAAGTGACGTGTCGAGTGAGGCCTCATCGTTGGTGCCGCACAGGGTGACAGCAGTATCCTCGCCGGGACCGTTCCGCCACGCAACCGCTTCGGGCGGGCCAGACCCTCACGACGGGCTGATGACTCCGCAATCCGAAAAGAACGGCGAGCGCGACTACCTCAGCTCACCAGAAGAGGTGCACTACATGCAGGCCTTTATCAACGAGGTGGCGGTATGGATGGACAGTTTCGACGGCCGGCAGCACTTTGGCAGCGTCATTCCCTACCTCGCGCTCAAGTCTCCCATGCTTCTCGGCGCCTTTCTCGCCTGCGGTGTGAAACACCTGACGCTGGTCGACCGCCGCAGCTACAAGGACGACAAAGCACTACACTACTATGACACGGCAACCACGCAACTCCTACGCAGCCTGCAGAACCCGGAGCGGGACACGGCCGAGTGTGCGACGACCGCAGTTGTGCTCAACGTGTACGAGGTCATGAGCGAGAAGCCTGCCGTTCGCATGAACCACATTGCTGGCGCGCGGGCTCTCATCCGCGAGTGCAAGTGGGATGCGAGGAGCACAGGCATCGGCGCGGCCTGTTTCTGGCTGAACGTGGGCATGGAGATCCTCAGCTGCCTGGCGTGCAACTGGGCGACGGCGTGGGACCCGGATCACTGGGGTATAGACCCAGAAGAACTAATGAACATGACGGGAGGGTCCCTCGGTCCTCGGGTTAAGTCGCCTAAATCGGAGAGGGGCGGCATGTCAACTTCATCCATGGCAGCCGCCGAGGAATCCTTACCATGGTCTGCGAGCAGCATCGCTGGCGTCGGAGACGAGGACGTCTGGGTGCACCGGATTCTATATATCGTGGCCAAGGTAGCTAACTTCCGGGCGAGCATTCCGCCGTCCCAGGAGCCTAGCGCGCACGATGAACAGGTGAGGCTGCAGAGCCGTTTTGCTCAGTGGTCGCAGCTGAAGACGTGGTGCGACACGTGGAATGCCCACTGTCCGAGCTCGATGAGGCCCTATGGCTACGTGTTCGACTCGTGGACGAAATCATGCTTTCCACACATCTGGTGAGTTACTGTGTGCCTTCTCTCTCTCTCTCTCTCTCTCTTGTGTCCTTGAACGTCTATTTGAGGTGCTGCTCTCGTGAGGAGTAGTCATTTATCAACCATACTGACCAAGAAGCAGGCTTATCAAACGCTCTGCCATCGTCGGCCGTCTCTTCTACCACACCGCCATGTGCCTCCTCGCACAGATCAACCCGCTCCTGGCCATCCGTGATGATGACGAGGAGGCGCGGAAAGTGCAGTTGCACCACGCGCACCAGGTCTGCGGCATCGCAGCACACACGCAAGACCACGGCGTCGCCTCCATCGCCATACAGTCGCTCGCCATCGCGGGCTTAGTACTCACCGAGAGGCACGAACAGTACGAGGTCCTGGACATCCTGATGCGCATCTACCTGAAGACCGGATGGAACTTGAAGCGCGTCCACTACGAGCTGAAGAGCGCCTGGGGCTGGGAGTCGGAGGGAGCATTCTCATCAGGCGGCGGCGGCGGCGGCGGCTCCTGCGCTGGTCCTGTATCATCAGGCGCGGGAGGCCTGCCACGACAGCACCACGCAGCTCAGCAGCCCCCCATCTCGCCGTCAGCACAGGACGGGACAGGCGGCGCTGCAGCGGCAATCAGCCAGTTCTTTGGCCGCCGCGACCAGGATATGCCGCTGGTGCAACACGATCCCCAGCGCCCGTCCCAACACCACCACCACCACCACCACCACCACCACCAACAACAACAACAACAACAACCACCACCGCCAGCTGGACCACCACCGCCAGCTGGACCACCACCCACCCCGGTCCATCTGTCCACGCCCATGTCAGAGACCCTCCGCGGGAACCTCGCGTCAGGGCCAACCCCCTCCTTTCCATCAGCCGCCGTGCGGAACAACAGCATTGCAACGGCGAGCCCCAGCACCCAGACGAGCCCAGCGGCGACGACGACGTACACGCCGGCGTCCGTGTCATCGTCGACGCCGCCGAGCGCAAGGCCGACCGTGAATCCGCTGCTGGCGCAGGCAGATTTTACGCAGCCCAATCACCCTTATCGTGAGTGGTATAAGCCACCAGAGAGGGCAGACAAATCCGAAAGGTCGGGGGGGCACGGGCATGGAAATTCGTTTAGCAATGCGGCCATGTGGCCTTATTGAGATGGGGAATAGAAAAATAGAAGAATTATAAGAAAATTAAAAGGAATGAAGGAAGGGAAAAAAAGGGAACCAGGCGGAAGATAAGAAGGAAACGACAGTGGAGATGGAAAATGAGGTTTTTTGGTCATGACGCCAGCAACATGGAGTATTTTTATTATTCCCCCCCCCCCCCGGAGTGGTCCGTAAACGAGAAACAAGATCAGATACGGTTGGTTGTCTTTCAATGCTCGGGGTGTTTCTACCTTATATTTATTTATGAGCAAGCATATGGTTGTATAGTGGGCTTTTTCTTCTTCTCTTTCTTTTCTTCTTCAAACCGCATCTTGGATGATACCCATTCGCATGAGACTGGCAATACACAGACACATGGAAGAGGCTGTTTACGATCTAGGCCGAAATGAAAACTTAGTCTTTCTACCAAGGTGTCTGCAATCCTATACACTGTGTCCCTTGCTGTATGCTCGAAATCATCGGCTCACTTTCCTCGTTGGTATCCTGAGTTATGTTGCATCTTGGTTGTATTGACCCGTGTTCCCCGGCTTCATGTCTACATTGAACACACACGCAGATATTTACAGCCCCTGCCTTTCTCTTCTCTAACCGTCTATACTATAGCCCTTCTACCTGTTTGATGATGACGACGCTGTTTGTCTCTTTTTCTCCCTACGCCTTTGGACCCTCCTGCACCCTCACCTCTTCCGTGCTCGCGCTCTCCTTCATCCTCTCATCCCCATCCACCTCTCTCGGCGGAACCACAATCCCATATCTCTCGTAGGGGAAATTCTCGAGAGACGGCAGATACTCGCCCCAGCCATCGCCGACCTCCCCGAGCTGGTGCTCATCGACACCCTCCCCGGCCTCGCCCGTCCTGCCGGCCAGCACCTCCCCCTCGCGCCCGTCGTAGAGCTCCTTGAGCTTCGGGTGCGGACACCAGATGACGCGCATGCCCGCCCTGCGGCCGGCCTCGACGCCCGGCACGCTGTCCTCGAAGACGAGGCACTCGGCAGGGGTGATGGGCGTCTCGCCCGGCGGGAGAGTAGCGTTGATGGTGGCCAGGGCGAGGAGGTAGATGTCGGGGAGGGGCTTGCCGCGGCCGGGCTGGATGCGCGGGTCGTCGCCCAGGACGCGGTGGGGGCTCTGGAAGACGGAGAAGAGGTCTGTCAGGTGGGCCGTCTTGAGGGCGAAGTTGGCGCTGTTGCTGCTCGTGGCCAGGGCAATGTGCACCCTCTTGTTGTTGTTGTTGTTGTTGTTGTCCTCCTTCCCTTCCTTCTTCTTGACGTCCCACCACCTCGTCCGCCCCAGGTTCGAGAGCAGGGCCTCGACGCCCGGCAGGGCCTTGGCGCTGGGAAAGTGCTGGCGCTGCAGGGCCGAGTACTGTTCCAGGTACTCATCGTGGGGGATGGGCAGCTGGGCCCAGGAGTGGAAGAGCTCGTTGGCCTGGGGACCGGGGCGGCCCTGCAGCCTGGCCTTGATGGTCCAGGGCAGGTCGGGGCGGCCGTACTTGTGCAGGACGATGTTGATGCAGGCCGTGTAGATGTCTTCGGTGTCGAGGAGAAGGCCGTCCATGTCGAAGAGGCAGGCTCGCACGGGTGGGAAACTGTGTTTAATTTTGAATGTGAGTCAGTATGGTTGGTGATGGCTGGTTAGAAGGGGGAGGAGGGGGGAGAGTGGAACATTGGCGATGGGAAAAGGGATATTGAGGGTTGTACGTACTCTGTCTTGGGCGCCATCTTGCTTGATGTGGTTGGCTGTTGCGAGCAGTGACTGGTTGTGCTGGAGGGAAACTCGAGAGATGACAATCGCGTCTGTTCAACACCCACGTTGGAAATGAAAGCCCGCGGTGTCTCTAGCGGATGAGGGTGCTCGCTGATGGAGGGGTAATGAGGGGCACTACAGCGAGGGGAACCCCCCACCACTCCCTAACCCATCACAAGCTTTAGTGGGGCATCTACCCAAATACAGGGGGGAGGGGAGGAGTGTCATCATCAATCGGCATGTGAACATTTGTTTTCCTTCGTCATGTTGTCCATTCCTCCACCACCAACAAGCCAGCTCTTCTTCTAGGGAGACGGCTCGCTCTCCGATATCACACCATCATGTCTGACAAGACCGGCCCAGCACCGAGCAGCGGTAGCCCTCCTACTTCCAAGAACCCAGGAGACCCTTCTCAACCTGTCGAGCCCTCCCCCAAGGCCACTTCTCAGGATGATGACACACCAGATGAGCCCGAGGTAGTCAGATTCTCACCAGAAGAGGAAAAGGTAAGACCATTTCCGCAAGGGCGGCCACTGTATTCCTCGGAGAACGGCCTGCTTCTCGACCAAATCAACATCTTTCTTGCTCGCTGACCCGGTGCACACGTCCACGCACCTACACAAACAGGAACTCCTCACCGAGTCGCAGTCCCACAAGACCGAGGCCAACGCCCTGTTCAACGCAGGCTCCTACACGCAGGCCCTGGCCAGGTACTCAGACGCGACGTCTGTCTGCCCCAACTACCTCGACTTCGAAGTCGCCGTCCTGCAGTCCAACATCTCGGCCTGCCACCTGAAGCTGGAGGAGTGGAAGGACGCCATCGGCTCCGCGACCAAGGCCCTGGAGAAGCTAGACAAGGTTGACCGCCAGCTGGCCGAGGAGGAAGAGGAAGAGGAGGCAAAAAAAAAGGCAGAGGCAAAAGAAGAAGAAGAGGTAGAGGAGGAGATCGTGTCGTCCGGTGCTGCCAATTCGGCACCTGCGCCTGTGAAAGGTGAGACAGAAGAAAATGACCCGGCGTCCGTCTCCCGCCTCAAGCGCAGGGCGGACTCGAAGCGCATCCGATACAAGGCCCTGATGCGCCGTGCTCGAGCTCGCAGCGAGGCAGGTGGGTGGTCGAACCTGGCCGGCGCGGAGGAGGACTACAAGCTGCTCTCCAAGATGGACAACGTCACGGCCGGCGATAGGAAGATTATTGCTGCACAGCTGCGGTCCCTGCCGCCGCGGGTCAAGGCGGCGCAGCAGCAGGAGACGGCTGAGATGTGGGGGAAGCTTAAGGACGTGAGTCGACTCTTTTTCTTCTTTTCTTCTCCTTTTCTCTCCCATTTGTTGTTCCCCCCCCCCCTTCCCTTTCCCGACTCCCCTTTTTCTTTCTACAATCAACCAATGTTGTGGTGTCTGTTGCTGATGCAGAATTATTCTATTCTCCTTTCGGATCGGTAGCTGGGCAATGGCATCCTGAAGCCGTTTGGGCTGAGTACGGATAACTTCAAGATGGAGCAAGACCCAAAGACGGGCGGATACAGCATGAACTTTAAGCAGGGGTAGAAAAAAGAAGAAAAAGAAAAAGCGAAACAACTAATCACCAATACATTGTCAACTGATCTATCTGATCCACCTATATGGCCTTGACCTGCCTCACGAAGCGAGGAATCTCCTTGGTGAACTTCTTGGGGTCGTCTCTTGCGCCCTCTTTCCAGTACTCGTACTCGATCCAGGCGTTCTCGGGCATCTGCTCCTCCATGGCGGCCATCCATTGGCCCAGCTCGGGGGCCAGGGGGATGACGCCCGTCTCGAGCACGTACTGGTCCCACAGCTTGATGAGCTCCTTCAGCCTCTCGGGCTCCTGCTCGGCGAGGTCGTGCACCTCGCCGGGGTCCCTGGCCAGGTTGTACAGCTGCCACCTCTCGGGGCCCTTGGGCTTGGGGATGAAGACGATCTTCCAGTCGCCCTTGCGGCAGGCGGCCCGGCCGCACGTCTCCCAGCCGCTGATAAAGTCCTTCTCGTGGATGGTCTCGGCGGCGCCGTTGAGGAAGGGCACCATGGTCTTGCCGCGCATGGGCACGACCTCGCGGCCCTGGTAGGTCGGGGCCGGGTGCTTGACGCCGGCCATGTCGAGGATGGTCGGGGCCAGGTCCATGACGGTGCTGAACTGGTGGGTGATGCTGCCCTTCTCGACCTTGTCCTGCCAGGACGCGGGGGGCTTCATCAGGAAGGGCACACGCACGCCGCCCTCGGTGGTATAGGCCTTGTACAGCCTGCTCGGGGCGGTGGCGGCCTGGGCCCAGCGGGGGCCGTACCAGATGAAGGAGTCGCCGTTGCCCAGGTTGTCGATGTGGTTGTTGTAGTACTTTTGCAGGTGCTGGATCATGCCGGCCTGGACCATGGGGTAGGCCTCGTAGGCGGCCCCCTCTGCACCGTTGTCGGACAGGAAGCACACAAAGGTGTTGTCGAGCTCGCCGACCGAGTCGAGGTAGTCGACCACCTTGCCCACGTTGGCGTCGATGCACTCGACCATGCCTGCAAACACCTCCATGGCGCGGCACGAGTTGGCCTTCTCCTCGGCCGACATGTCTGCCCACTCCTTCACCTCTTCTGCCACCACAGGGTGCGGCTCGACGTCGGCGCCGATCATGCCGAGGTCCTTGAGCTTCTGGAGGCGCCGCAGCCGCAGCGCATCCGGGCCGTCGTCGTAGACGCCGCGGTACTTGCGGATGTACTCCTGCGGCGCCTGCAGCGGCCAGTGCGGCGCAGTAAAAGGGAGGTACCCGAAGAAGGGCCTCCTCTCCTCCTCGCCGTCGTCTTTTTTGCCCTTGGCCTCGTTAGAGTGCCACTGCTTCAGGTAGTCGACCATTTTGTCGCCGTAGCCGTCGCTGCTGTACCAGCCGTCGGGCAGCTTCTTGACGTACTCGCCGTCCTCGCTGTGCAGGGCGATGAAGCTCATGGTCATGAAGCCGGGGATCTGGTCCGGGGCCTCAAGCTTGGGCTCGTAGGCGTAGTGGTTGCTGCAAGCGGGGAGGTGCGCGAAGCTGCGCTCGAAGCCGCGGGCCTGAGGGGAGCGCTCTGGGGTGAGGCCCAGGTGCCATTTGCCGGCCATGAGGGTGAGGTAGCCTGCATCGCGCAGGATCTCGGGCAGGGCGGCGACGCGCTCGTTCAGGTAGCCCTCGTAGCCAGGCATGCCGCGCTGCGGGGCGGTGGACATGCCGCCTTTGGGGTCGTTTTGCCCGCTGATGTTGGTCCACTCGATCAGGTTGCCCAGGCCCGCGATGTGGTGGTCGGTGCCTGTCATGATCATGGCGCGGGACGGGGAGCAGGCGGCGGCGGCGTGGAAGTCGGTGAAGCGGAGGCCCTGGCTGGCCAGCTTGGTCAGGTTGGGAGTGTTAATCTCGCCGCCGAAGGGGTCTATGTCGCTGAAGCCTAGGTCGTCGGCGACAATGACCAGGAAGTTGGGGCGTTTTTGGTCCTTGGTGGTGGCCATTTTGGATGATGTGGTTGGTGGGGAGAGGAGTGAATGAGTGAGTGAGTGAAGGAGTGAGTGAGAGCAAGGGTTGGGGTGGGTGAGAAGATGGCAAGAGACTTGTGGATGTCAAGAAGGGCGAGAGAGAGAGAGGAAGAGATGAAGAGGGAAAGAGGAGGGCAAAGGTGTGGAGAGAGAGAGAGAGAGAGAGTGTGTGTGTGTGTGTGAAGAAAAATAAATATCCCAAGTATTTGACCTGAAACAGCGTTTATTTTTTTTTAATTTTTTTTTCCCTCTCACATAGGATAGCAAAACGATGACGAGTCAAACGAGGCCAGGAGAGGACACAAGCATTATATGTATGTCCAACAGGTATAAGAGTTTCACGTGATGAAGGGGGAAGCGGAGAGATGAGAGAGAGACGAGGAGTCGGACCCCGTAACCAGAGTTACGTGCTGCTCGCCCCTGGATTGCGTGTGCTTTCTCCTGCAGCGGGAACAATAGAACAAACAGTTAGTACATACGTAGTAAGTAGTACGTGTATCAATCCTCGGTGCGGGTATGGCAGGTGTCGAACGATGAGGGGAGGAGAAAGTGGGTGCTGCTGGGTGGTGTGTTTCGTGTAAGACGATTGGCTGGTGAGGGGCACTGAGGACCACCGAGGGGGGAGGCGGGGGGCCACCTGTAGTGGGTTCTTCTACTGTACTTGGGCCTGTAGTGCCTTACCCCCCTCCCTCTAGGTCACTGCCCCTCATGTCATGATCGCCAACCATCACCATGATCGCCAACCAATAACACCACCTTCTTGATTCTATATACTTTCTCTTACTTGCTGCTATAAATGAAACGACAGGGAGACAGACCACCAATGCACCCCCTCTCTCCCCCCTCCATCTGCCGAACCCGACATCCTGCCGAGAAACGTCCAAGGAGGAAGTCGGCTGTTCTGCTGTCTTTGTCGAGGCCTGTTCGGATCTCGGCGTGCTAGAACGGTGTTTGGTGGTGGGGTCAATTCACTCTAGCTTGTGTCTCTTGTCTTTGGGAGCATTCTTTTTTGACGCCCGGTTGAGATACGGTTGCACCTGAAAGAGGCTGTAGATGATATTGAAGCCTACATTCCCAAGCACCATGTTGAAAGCTTGATCCCCAAAAAAGACAGAGACAAAAGAGGGAGTTCCAAAGAGAGAGGGAGGGAGAGAGAGGGAGTGAGGCAGCAGCTAGAGAGGATCCCCCACCCACCCAGCACATCCAGATCTACTACAGTACTACTATCCACTGCACTCCCGCCCGCTATGGAACAAGGTACGTACTTTAGACGCCCGCTCGGCTCCCACTGGACCGAAATGTTGTCATCGTCAGGGATGATCACGACTTCCTGCCTTACGTTTGTGTCGCTGCGGAGCCCCCTTGTCCAATGTCATGCGACATTCCTTTACCAGTGGTATTGATCTTTCGGGGGAAGGAGCTACGTAGTACAGTGCATTTTTTGGGGGAGGGATGCTGCTTAGAGCGGTTGATTCAGTGGGAAGTGACGACTCACTTCTGTACTAACCCCGCGCTGTTACATCCACTATTACAGTATCCCCTCTGTCTTGGCGCCTTCCCCTCAACCAGTCTGTCTGCAGCCCTCCAACCTCTAAATGATAGACGACTACACAAGGTAGTTGCCACTGTGAGTAGCAGCAGTAGTAGTGAGGAGTAGGTTGGGATTTGGAGAAGCTTATCCTGAGCCTTGTTCGCAACAGAGAGAGAGAGAGAGAGAAGATGGACCGTCTCGCCCCCAAGCCTAACCACCACCACCACCACCACCACCCAAGGCGATCCAGGTCCGATGTCGACAGCGACAACGACGACGATAACGACGACCCAGCACACGAGTCACAATCTCTCCTTGCACATCCAGCCGGACCAAGCAGCTCCTCCCCTTCCTCCTCCTCCAGGGCTACACCACGATCCTCCACCAACACAATGCAGGGCACCCGCCTGGGTAAGGTGCGTGCCTACTGGCTCGGCAGCGTCGTCTGCATCGGTGGCTTCCTGTTCGGCTACGACTCGGGCATCGTGGGCGGCGTGCTCACTCTCAAGTCCTTTGAGCGTGACTATGGCTACTCGTCGGCCGACGCCACCCATGTCGACTCGCTGGCCGTGGGGCTGCAGCAGCTGGGCGCCTTTGTCGCCTGCTTCCTCGCCTGGCCGCTCACCGACAGGCTGGGCAGGCGAAAAGCCCTGATGATGGCGAGCCTCGTCTTCTGCATCGGTGCTCTCATCCAGACCCTCAACACGCACTCCCTCGCCGCCTTCTACGTCGCACGGGTCATCGCAGGGCTGGGGCTGGGCATCGCCACCGTGGTCGTGCCCATGTTCAGCTCCGAGATGAGCCCGACCGACATCAGGGCCAAGATCGGCAGCTTCTTCCAGTGGTTCTACACCTTTGGCATCTTCGTCTCGTACTGGGTCGACTACGCCGTCGCCCTGGGCAGCAGCGACACCCCCCGCCAGTGGCAGATCCCCATCGGCCTGCAGCTCGTCCCGGGCGCCCTGCTCGGCCTGGGCATGCTGACGCTCAAGGAGAGCACAAGATGGCTGACCCGCAAGAGCCGCCACGATGAAGCTTTCGAGAGCCTGCAGTGGATCCGCGCCGACAAGTCCTCGCAGGCCGTGCTCGATGAGATGGAGGACATCCGGGTCGGGGTCGAGGCCGAGGCGAGGGAGCGCGAGGGGTTCCACCCGAGGGAGCTGCTGCAGCGCGACAACTTCAGGCGCGTGTTTGCTGCTTTTGCCATCTTCCTCGCCCAGCAGGCCACGGGAGCCACCGCCTTTGCCTACTTTGGCCCGCAGTACTTCAAGCTTCTGGTCGGCTCCGGCAACAGAGACCTGCTCCTGACCGCCATCTTCGGCGCCGTCAAGGTCCTCGCCTGTGGCATCTTTGTTCTGTTCGTGTCCGAGCGGGTCGGCCGCCGCAATGTCCTGATCGGCGGGGCGGCCTTCATGGCGGCCTGTCAGATCGCCACCGCCGCCGTAGACAAGGCGATGCCTCCGCCGGCCGAGGGCAGTATCACCAGCTCGGGCATCGCCATGGTCGCGCTCATCTACCTCTTTGTGGTTGCATACAACTTCTCCTGGGGGCCAATGCCATGGCCCTACGTATCAGAGTATGTATTCTTTCTTTCTTCAAACTTGACCCATCGTTTCTTTTTATTTTGATTTCTCCCCCTGACCGTGCAAACTCTACAGAATCTTCCCAGCCCGGATTCGTGAGCCAGGTGTCGCCATCGGCGTAGGCTCGCAGTGGCTCTTTAATTTCGTCTTCTCCCTCACGACGCCCTACATGATTAAAAACATGGGATGGGGCACGTTCCTCTTGTGGGGGGTCTTTGACGCCGTCATTGCAGTGCTCGCATTTTTCTTCCTCAAGGAGACCAAGGGTCTGTCGTTAGAGACGATCGCACATCAGCAGTTCACCAAGGGCACCTCGGGAGAAGATGTCATGCATGGCATCAAACATGTGGACACTGTCGAGGACGCGCCTGCGCCTTGAGAAACTGTAGAGAGAACGAGATTCCACACAACTCACAACTGCTGTATATTTGGTCGGGGGGGGGGGGGAACTACTACTACTTACTGATCGCATCTCATCTCACTCAGCAAGTCGCGGCAAAGCCAAGCCCCCCATCTGCGATACATGTGTGTGGAAATCTTATCAACCTTACTGTAAGTAATTCATTACCCAAGTAAGTTTGGGTCGGGAGAGAAATGCGGGTGGCCGCCAGAAATGGCCTCTCACCGACCCAGCCCAGCCTCACCAATGTTTCGCTGCACTACGACGAAACGAGGCCTCATAAGCAGGGCTCGCTTCAGCAGGCAAGGCGCTCAAGCCCAATCAAGCCCACTTTTACCCTGCAGCATGGCCCATCTCACCAAGCTTGGTTCAACCAAACACCCCTGGTCAGATTGGCCTTTTTTCCCTCCCCATGTCGCATCTCAGTCCGCCCGTTTCGGCCGCGGCCGTTTTGTTTTGTCGAACCCGGCTTTGACCCCGCCGGTCCCGTCTCTCTCTCTTTTCTTCTTTCTTACTTTCCACTCACAAAGTGGTGATGATCATGATTATGGCCCGTCATTTGACTTCCAGGCGGTGGTCGAGAAGGGTCTCGCGAACAATTGTCAAGACCGTGGCCAGGCCGACAAGTGCCAAACATGCTGAGCCCTCCGTCTCTTGTTGCGCTTCAGACCGTATCGCCGGGCAGGTCGTTGATTGAGACCATGTCGGGAAGAAGAGATGGAAATGATACAAAAGAGTTGCGGCTGCACACTTGCACGCACTCTCACACAACTCTTGTCTTTCTGTCCAGTGCTCTCTCGTCTCATTCTCGTCACTCATATACAGCAACGCTTCAAGAGAGAGGGGAGACGACCTGCATCTGTTGGACCCGCCTCTTCTTGTCGACCCTTTATTTACCTTTTGATCACAACCCAAGCTGTTCAACATAATCTTTCTCAGAGCGAGGTGTACTGCCCTCGCAAACACAACACACAATGCCGACCCTCCCCTCTGACACTATCACCCTCCCCCTCCTTCCCAGGAGCTTCGCTCGCTCCACCCCCAAGAAAATGTATCAACCCCGCAGCCTTGTCGTCGAAAATGTCTCCCCCCTTCGCCTGCGCGACGACGACGACAACAAAATCCACAATGAGTCCGTCGTCGAAATCTACAACAACATGACCGAGTGGAAAAAGGTTCTCCTCTGGGTCGCCGTTGGTGCCGCGGCCCTGTTCCTCATCTCCATCCTCATCTGTCTGTGCCAGTGCTGCTGCCGCCGCCGCCGCGTCGTCAAGGCCAACGGGAAAGAGATCGACAACAGTGACGCCGCCAGCACGATCTCGGTCATCTCGGGCCCCATGAACGTCGCCGCCCCGCGTGGTCCTCTTGCTGGTTCCCCCGGCGATAACATCGCCGGCGCAGCAGACCAGATGGAGGACATCTCCCTCAAGACACCCGCCAACCCGGGCCGCCAGTATGCATACGGCATGTTTGTCAACAGCCAGCGCAACATCACAGGCCTGGCTCCGCCGCAGAAGACGGCTACGTATGGAGCGCCTCCGGATCCTTGGAAGAGTAGCAACCCTGCGGACCGCTTTGGTGGGCCTTCTACTTCTTACATGAGCTGAGGGCGCGTTTGATGATAACGGGCAATTGTTGTCCCGACTGTGTGATTGGTGGATGATATCTGTACAACTGTGTTAAGGGCGTTCTTTTTGTGTTGATAAAAAAAATGGGGTTTGTTTATGGCGTCTTGGGGTGATTATCTGAGAGGGATCTTGAGTCTCTCCCAGTGGCATGCATTTTCCCCCCTTTCTCTTATGTTTCTTTTCAATTTTCTTTTTTTTTTTTCCTTCTTGACCTAGTGTCGGCGTCTTGGTGTTTACATATATAGTGTGCCTGTGGCCACTCATTGGGATTTGGGAAGGGGACTGCTCTTTTAGCATCGTGATATCTCTGGTGGTTTTTCTTGGGCTATACTATAGCATGCATCACACTTCATAGGAATGATACAGATTCCTCATCAATTCTTTCTTTGCCTTGTCCTGACTCTTTGTTTCCTCTTTCTCTTTTTTTTCTTCTTTCTTTTCCTCCTGTTTCTGAGGGAAAGGGCAAAAGTTTTGGAGGGGGAGGGGGGGGGGGAGAGTCTGGTGTTGCAGCACTGCACAGTCAGCGAGCCTGGCAGTGCTTACGTTCGACCACCAGAGACCGACCACTACACCCGTAACAGGACCTCTTACGAAACAACCGACCATGACAAGACCTTTGATGATTATGTCAAGCTTGTTGTCGACGTAGAGGGCTCGTTTTGTAATCAAATGATGATTAGGGCGATTGATGGCTTTCATTTGTCCAAGCAAGTTCCAGAGTCAAGCCACAGTCATGATAATTTTATGATGATTATCTGCCCTGAAATGTCGTGAAACAACATGCAAAGATTCCATACCTGACCTATTGACGGAGGACTCGAGCTACCAGACCTGTTCCAGCTCCCATATAGAAAATAAAATAAGATAAAAGAGAGAGAAAACCACCAATAAAACTACCCAAAAAAAAAAAGCCCCTTAGTAGATCGTAAAAAAAGGTATCTTTGTATCCAAAAAGAACCACCCAATACCCAATTAAATCGTAAATCGTCTGACCCAATGCCCAATCCCCCCCAGACCCAGAACGCCACCGCTTTACCCCCAAGAAGCACTTGACTTTATAATGACCCCCCCAGAGGCGCCTCCCTCAACCTCAACTCCGCCCTGACCAGCGTCTGCGAGAGCTTGAACAGCCTATCCTTCTCGTCCCGGATCGCGGCCCGCACGTGTGTGGCCGCGTTGTGCATCCCGTCCTGCACCTGCGTCTTGAGCACGGCCTCGAGGCTCTCCATCCGCCGGGTCGACCGGCTCATTGCGTGGCGCACCTTGTCCAGGCTGTTCTGTGCCGCCTTTGGGTTGGGCTGGGCTAGCGACCCTAGCCCTGACATCGTTGCCTTTGTCGCCTGCGCCAAAGGAGGAGGGGGAGGGGCCATAAGATCGCCGGCACTGGTGGACGTCGCTGTTGCTGCTGCTGCTGCTGGTGGTGGTACTGGTGGTGGTATTGGCGATGGCGGAGGCATGCCTATCCCGCTGGGACCTGCCGGCGTCGTGGTCGGCGCCGGTGGCACCGATGGCTCCATCATCGCCGCCATGCTCATCACGCCGCTGCGGTGAGTCCCGTGCGGGTGTGATGAGCTGCTGCTACCCTCCATGATGGGGCTATGGTTCATATCAGGCACAGCATAGGTGTTGTGATAGCCTCCTCCTCCTCCTTGCCCGCCGGTCGCCTGCACGGATGCGGCGTCCTCCTCCTCCGGCTGCTGGTTCTGGTGCTGCAGCATGGACTCGGTTCCGGGCCCCGGTACGGGCCCAGGCAGCCCGTCCACGAGCATGTGGTAGATGCCGGGCTCACCGCTGCCCATGTACGACTCGCACCTCAGGAGGTGGTTCTTCATGCGCTGGATGTTGTCGGCGCAGGCGTCCTTGTTGCAGTGCAGGCAGAAGGCCCGTCTCTGTGCGTGAGCCTCGTCCTGTATGGGTGGGGAAGGAAGAAAAACGGAGCAGTTTGTGTATGAGAATTAGCGAGCCAAGAGAAGAAGAAATATTACAAGAGGGAAGAAGAGAGAACAACAACAATAAAACAAAAGAAAAGGTGAGTTTGTGGTATGTGAAGTGCGTGACCCCGACCTTTGAATTTTACCGCGTAATTTTCGCCATGGCCGTTCCTTTCGTTCGACCACCCCAACCCAACCCCCCCGCCTTTTTGGAAAAGCAAACGCGTGGTGTTGGGATTCCCTTGAAGCACAAACCTACAATGCACACACTCACCTCGTAGATTTTGAAATTCGCGCGCGTGTCACTATCCATTTTACGAGGCATCTTGACAGTCGGGTGCCTGTGTGTCTCTCCTCAAGGAGGGAGCACTGGAGGTATGGAGAGAGAGAGAGAGAGAGAGAGAGAGAGATTGCAATCATGGGGTGAAGAGGGAGGGTTGGTTTTTTGTACTATGAAACAGCACCAGTGAGATACTGCCAGCTCGACCTGCATTAGTACTTCTTAGGCAGCGCATCGCTCAGTTTGGTAACCCTAACCCGACAGTGTTGATACCAGTGTCAAGTGTGCGCTGTATCAAACGCGGGATTTGGAGGGACTGGAACTGCCCAACTCTATCATATTTACAGGCTGTTTCACTCAAAACTCAACCATGACGAGGATCAATTATGTTTTGTTGTAACAGAATCACTTTCCATTTCCCAGAGTGCTTCATGTGCGTTTTGCAATGATTGTTCATCACCTGGGCAGTTTCATCCACAATAATCTTCGCCGCAGTTAATAAATATCGGGGAAAAAGACGATCGCCAGTCTCTCAGAACTGGCTGCACCTATATATTTCCCCACAATAAATACAGTACATAATCAAGTAGTTATACAGCAATGCAGCCGTCTGGTCAACGCTTGCGTCCTTGGACGATACTCTCCAGTATCTCATCCATACAACCCTCCAGGTAGTCCTTTTCATCAAACTCGAACCTCGCCACCTCCTTGTCAGGGTCGAAATCGGTCACCTCGTCCTGCTCAAACCCATCCTGCCACTCGTCCCACATCTTCTCCATAAACTTGTAGAGCCCGTGCTGCGCTTCTGCTGCCGAGGATGTCGCACCGTGCTCATGCTCTGACTTTCGGATGCGGTCTGCCTGTCGGGTGAGCCATACATCCTTCAGGTCTCTTCTTGGGTAGACGAGGGCATAGTCCAGGTGTCTCTTGCGCATTTCCTTGGCCAAGCCGGGTTTCGTGCAGACCAAGAGGATGGCATCGGGATACTGTTCGAGGCACAACTGGATCACTGCCACGTATGAGGCAAAGTCGTCTGTTCCGTCTGCGTTTTTGTAGTCGGCGCTGTCGATGTCGAAAACGTGACGTCTGTCGCCTTTTGCTAATACCCATATGGTAGGGATGGCCTTGTTCTTCCCAAACGTGACTGGTTTGTCGCCCGATGATGGCTCATGGTAGATGGGGGAATGGGGGCCAGCCTTGGTCAAGGATGATTTGCCGATGGCTGGAAACCCAGCTATGATGACTGCATTGCCTTGATCGCCCGGCTTGGTCAGTTTGCAGGTTGGGTTGATGTGTTTCATGTTTGTGGTTTCGTCCTTCTGGGCCTTCTTTATCGTATCAAAGCGTACTTAAGTATGCACGAGTAATGGCAGGTCTTCTTGGCATGCAATTATCGTGAGAATGATTTGGTACCGGAAAACTCTGCTGTGATAGTTGCTCTGTTTGTGTTAAAAGGAAAGAAGGTGGGTTCCTCCTCGGACAGTTGCAGCTTTATTAAATCATAGATGTTTGGATCGATCCCTGTGTAACGTCTAAACATCTGTAGATCGTTGTCGTCCCTTTACTCCCTGATTGAAGTGTCTTTGTTTCCCAACCCCGTCATGCCTAGTGTTGGACAATAGGCATTGACTGCTTTGAATGAATACTTCTACCTTAAGCTGATTGTGGAAGAATCAATACTTTCGTGAGTTATCAGGTCCGTCAATTTGCAGGTTATTGGGTAATGCCTTCGGTACCGTCGCTGTTATTAAGAAAGCCACTTACTATGACCCAAGTACGGAAAACTATGTCAGGAGTCTGAGCAACCGGTAGCATTAGCAACGTTATGTAATTCAGCATTTGAAGTCTTTCCCTGTCTTCTACTTTCCAGCTCTATTGATCGAGACGTTGGAGTTGAAAAGAACTTGCATCGGGAATGGCTATTGATTGAATGCTTCCATCTAAGTACTGAGTCACTTTGAATCGCTATCTCTGCATCAAGAATGGCTGTGAGAATACATCAAGTGTGCTGTCACAACAATCGCCAGGTGCCAAACTATTGACTATACTCACTTAGATATTTTAAAGAAATTGACAGATTGATAAATATACATGAGATATAGACCATTAGTTATGTTTCTACTTGCCACACTCTTGTATACTCGTCTGATATTTCTGAAGATCTTATCCAAACATTATGTATCACTCTTCCCTTGCCGCCCCCGTTCTCGTTCTTCCACCCGGGGCTGACTTTCTGCTTTCCCTGTGTCTATGAAGCAGAACAGAACAAGCGCGACCGCAGCACAGCCCGTACCAAACCATAACGCAGCTTTATAACTGGCCCTCTCCCCCTCCGGCTCATAGTGCGCAGCCACCACGTCGGCCAGCGCAAGGAACAAGCTGATGGGGAGGAAGAAAAGGGTATTGATCAAGGCTCCTGCCGCACCCTGGTGCTTGGCGGGGACGCTTGTCGTTATAAAGACATTTGTGACGTTGTATGTGATATCAATGCCCACGGTAGACCCGATCATGGCCGGGAGGACGTAGGCCCAGTACGAGCCGTCCTCTGGGATGAGTGCGAACATGAGCACGCTGATGAGGAAGCCTGCGCCCGAGAGCACGAGGAGCAGGCGGCCGGGGAGGATGTGGAGGGTGAAGCCGCCAACGGTGCTCAGGATGACACCGCCCGCCGCCATGGGTGTGAAGGCCAGAGCTGTCTGCAGCGTGCTGTATTTCATGACGTTGGTGAGACTGATTATCAAAACAATCCGGGTCAGCTCTTGCTGTCTACTTGACATTGGGTCGGAAGAAGACATGTCAGAAAGAAAGAAGGACTTACTAGAAGCTTGCGTAATACATGAAGACCCCGTAGGTCCCGTATGCAAAAGTGAGGGACACGATAAGGGTTTTCATGTACCGTGGTCTGAAGAGGCTCCCTGGGAGGAGGGGTTGAGAGCTGACCCACCCCTCCACATACGTGGCGGCTCCGACCAGCAAAACACCCAGCACCAGAGTGGCGATTATATAGCTTGTCCTCCAGCCATCGGGTGCATGTGCCCCGTCCGTCACCGCGAAGACGATGAGGACGAGAGCCGGCACGGTGATGACGACGCCTCCATAGTCCATGTCGCCGCCGACTGTCTGGGACATGTCTCTCGGGATGCTGAAGATGCCGCCAAGGCACACGACGAAGATGACGATTGCGCCGAGCCAGAAGTACCATCTCCACGACAGTAAATCGCCAGTGACACCGCCCATGATGATGCCCAGATAGAACCCCAGCGGTGCAAAGGCGCCATAGAGGCCAAAGATGAGGTTCTTCCGCGGGCCAGGCCGGTACGTCTTTCCCAGGATCATCATGGTGGCTGGAAGGAACGCAGCGGGACCAAAACCTTGGAGGGCCCGGGCGGCGATGAGCATCTGATAGTTCTGGCTGAAGCCGGCGATCAGGGTCCAGACGAGGTACCAGACCAGACCGGCGGTGAAGACGATGAAGCCACCGTAGATGTCTGCGATTCGTCCAAAGGGGAGGAGAAAGGATCCCGTCACAAGCGAGAAGACACTTGATGGCCAGACTTGTGCACTGTCAGGAATGTGCATCTCAGTCGACACCAGGGGCAGAAAGATGTTGAAGCCAGAGATGAAGTATTCCTGAGTAATCCAGCGTATTCATGAGCAACATTGAAGTGAGAGAAAGAAGAAGAAGAAAGGAGAACAACGGGAATTGTGGTGTTGAGAAGAGGAAAAAAACTTACCGCCATCAACATGGACATCACCATGGAGGCACAGAAAAGAACCTCCTCGAGGGCCGTCGAAAAGACCTTTGGCCTTTCTCTTCCTATGCGTTCGAGTTCTGCCTTCTGAAGAGTCGGGTCGTTCTCCCGCCCCAACGTGAGGCTGGGGCTGTTTGCCTCTGGATCATAGTTGGTAAACATATTTATCTGATTCCAACGAGAGTTTACATGTCGTTTTCATGGCCTCCATCGTACAATACAACATAGCAACCATTCTTTTTTTCCCCCCAATGCCTCCTGGCTTTTTTTTATATCTGACGTTCAGACTCCGCCACTGGCCAATGCTCATCTATTACTCATGTCAGTGGGTCAAGCAAGTCCAAGAGTGGAGAATCTCGTTGTCCGTCTACGCCTTAGTGAAAGAACATTAACTACATGCAAATGTTTTCTTTTCTTTTCTCTTCTTTTGGCTCCGGATGTCTTCATGGCCAATTATGAATTCATTAATGCAGGAAATTCGCTCCAAGTTAGTGTTATCGGTTGTTGTTTTGTTACCTGGAAGGGGAAAGCCTCGAGCAGAGAAAGAGACCGTTTCCGACGCAGTGGGGCAAGGCTCACGCTAATGCACGTCTTGTGTCTTGGCTTCCCAATCAGGTCTAGCTCAAAGCCATACTTGTTGATTATGTAACCACTCTCGATCTACGAGATGCAGTCACCGCAGTTCCTTTTGGTGATGATATGACGACTTTTCTTCCTCCCACTCTGCAACGTTTCAGCCACCCCCCTCCCAATAGAAGAAGAAAGAAAGGACATACCAGCTTTCCTCTCTGTACCTATGGTCTTGCTCTCGTTAGCTGCATGTCTCTCTCCACCGCATCGGGAACTAAGAAGCTCACCCCCCCTGTACGGCCATGCACATCGGGTCTCCGAGCAGCACGTGAAGCCTCCTGCAGCTGCCACAGTCATCGTGCGACAATGAAGGGAGCATGCCAGACCTGACAGACCCCAGAAGTTCACCGATCAAGCCACCCAGAAATGCGTGCCACAACTGTCGTCGAGCTCGGTTGCGGTGCGACCGCTCAGTGCCCGGCTGCGAGAAGTGCCATGCGCGCGGCCAGAGCTGTCTCGGCTACGGATTTCTCCTCCGTTGGACTGCTACGACCACAGCCGGCGGGCCGCCGCCCAGTCAAGTCTCGAAGCAACGCTCCCCCTTGAGCGAGAAAGAAGTGGAGAAGGATGCTGCTCTGGTCCTCCGTCCGCGCTCGGCGGGAGGAGCAGAAGCGGCCAACATGGGTTTCTCCTCCTCCATCCACTTCTCGCTTGCAGATCCTCTGCTGCAGGATATTGGCCCGGGGAAACGATTATATATTAGTCATTGTAAGTCACATAACCACACACCCCTTGGACTGACCCCGTGCAGGCTTGTATTTGTGTGTATGAGTTGACGTCTATGGTTAACGATAAAATAAAACAACCAAAAAAGTCGACAGGTCTGTCTGTCAAGACCTAGTCTCCTTCGACCGCGAGGCCAACCCTTTCCGCTTCATGCTCCCACTTCTGCACAACTTCCCGTACCTACGCGAAATCATCCTCGCGACATCGGCAGTGCATATGGTCGCACTCTACCGCAGCCATGGCGTCCCCCACCAACAGCAACTCGTGGACGCTCTTACTGCCAGGGGCCGGGCATACCAGCTCCTCCGCCAGGCTCTTGACCATCTGGACCCCGCCAACCGGCCAATCATTATGGTCGCCGTTGTTTTCTTCATCAACTTTGATCTGATAGAATCTGGGCGAGGAAAGTGGAAGACTCACATCGAGGCCGCCGGAAAACTGCTCAACTCCATCCAGAGTCTCGGAAGCTCCGGCTTGCCTGCAGGGGTCGCCAAGCTGGCTGACATTGTTGTCGCTGACTGCATCACGTACCACATCTTGGGCTCGGTGTTTGCCAACCCGGAGGATACCTCCATGTCCGTCTTCAGACCCGTGGAAATCGTATCGGCACTGGAGAAAGCGGCGGCGTTCAGCTACGGGTGCGCCGCCCCTTTTGTCATGGATATCCTGCTCAAGGCGAGCAGGCTCTCGCCCTCGGACCTGACCGAGGCTGTCGCCTTGTTTGAAGATCTTCTCGCCTTCGATGTCATCACTTGGGTGCACAACATTCAAAACCTCTCGGCTCTCGATAACCTCGAGATCCGAGTCCACATGGCCAATATCCAGCGCCTCGCGGCGTGCATGTACATCCTCCTCGCTGTGCCAGGCGTTGCAGGTTTACTGCACACCACGGCGGACTCGCTGCACCGCGGCCTGCTCGATCACATTGCGAAGGTGCCCATGGAGCACCCCCTTGCCAAGGGGCTCGTGTGGTCGACGTTCATGGCTGGCGCCCAGGCCGATGATCCTGGCAGCAGGCACTGGTGTCTCATCCGCATGCACGCCATCAAGTTTGCAACGTCCTTTGTGTGTCCCTGGGGCTATGTCGAGTCGGCTATAGAAATGCTCCAACGTATCTGGGAGACCAGGGACCGACGCCTTCGGGATGGTGAAGAGACTGTGAATTGGTTGCAAGAGATGAGGGGGATGACGAACCCTTGCTTGATCGTGTGAAAAATCTCATCATCTCTTGTCCACGAAGTTCATCAGGGGCAACATAAATGCTGTTGCTGGAGAAGCAGCCAGGTGTCGAGCTAAGTAGTAATTACCTTCCGCACCGCTGCGGTCACGGAGGACATAGAAACAGAAGAGTCAGCAATAATTACAATCTGCAAGGACATATTAGTCACTGTCTCGGCGCTCATTAATTCAGGCTGCAGTAAGCTTTACCATCATGAGTTTATGCGTTGCGCCTTGGGAAAGGAGGGGGGGAAGGGGGGGCTTGTTTTTAAGTTTGTATTAACATGACACTGCCATAACTTTTGTGTTTTTGTTTTTTTCTTTTTTGTAGCTATAGTTGTAAAAATATGCTTCATTGTCGCTGCGGCCTGACCCGTTCCATCATATAGGAAAGCCCTGGAGCAACAGGTATCCCCAGTGATCCATCCACCATTGAATCTGGTCCTGCCGGAACGTGTCGTTTTCTATATGTATGTTCAACGTATTGTCCAGCGTCCCGTTCCAAACCATATTCTGCTTGGATGCGGTATACTCGGGCCACTCAGGCACCCACGCCAGCCCGTGGTGATTCGGGCTGTCGGTAGACGCAAAGCTGATCCACGCCGCCTGTATCGCATAACTGACATTCTGCAGTGCCGACACGTTGGCCAGGGGGAAGTTGTCGGTATACGGCACGTACGGCAGGCGAAAATCATACGACAGGTCCGCGCCGTGCTGGCTGAAGCCCAGGCCCGTCGTGGTGAGCGGGAACCGGTGGACATCCGTGTCGAAGCGGTATGAGTACACGGGCGCGCCGTGCGTGGCCTCCCCCCACCGCGAGGCGGTCAGCCTCCGCCCGGACATGGACGACCAGTCGCCGCCCATGGCGTAGGCCCTGCGCGTCATGTTTCCCGAGGTCTTGCCCACGGCCGCGGTGAGGTTGACCCAGTTGAGGTCCATGGGCTGGGAGTAGGGCGGGTACTGCGCGCCCTCGTCCGCCGGGTACAGGGCGAGCAGCTCCTGGGCCATGGTGGCGTTGACCCCCATCTGGGCCTGGAGGGCGGCGGCGAGCTCGTCGTCTGTGTCTGCGGCGGTCTGGAAGGTGCTGAGGCCCTCGTCGGAGTTGCTGCCTACGAGGAGGGGGATGTGGGCGATCTGCTGGTTGGCAAATTGGAAGTAGGGGGAGTTTTTGAGAAAGTCGCCGTCGACGACTGGGCGCCATCCTTTGCCGCCTCCTTCTAGAGAGGCTATGCTTTTGTTGAATGTTGCAAAGTCCACTGTAGAAGAGTAAGAGGGAAAGAGAGAGAGAGAGACAAAGAGAGTTAGCTTATCTATTGCATAGGAGAGATGGGTTTCTTTTTTCCTCCTCTTCTTCTTTAATAATAAGATGTACTTACGGCCTCGAAGACATTCCATGCTGTCATTGTCATAGTAGCAACCAGTGATGTTGAGAAGATCCTGGTATAGAGACTGCTGTGCGGCAATGCTTGACCAAAAAGGTGAGAAGAGCGTGATGCTTGATGTAATTCCGTTGTTGAAGAGGGAATGTTGTCCGCTGTATACCATTGCCTAGACAAACCAACAGGATGAGTATTTGTTCTTTCAAGGAAAACTCTCCTGACAGACATAATATACAAGTACACAAAAGAAAAGGGCCTGAAAGTAAGAATTGACATACCAGCATTTCCACAGTCAACCCACCTGAAGATTGTCCCATGACCGTGATGCGACTCGGATCACCACCAAACCCTCTAATGTTCTCTTTGAATCCAGTTAGTAATTAACACTTATTACACCAAGGGCTTTAATTCCCTTTTTCATATTCTTGTCTTCTTCTTTTGCT
Source organism: Cryphonectria naterciae (assembly GCA_014850475.1). Lineage (NCBI taxonomy): Eukaryota > Fungi > Ascomycota > Sordariomycetes > Diaporthales > Cryphonectriaceae > Cryphonectria > Cryphonectria naterciae. The sequence continues at coordinate 5,172 of JACWST010000336.1, read as the reverse complement.
TCTCAAGAAACATACCGTGAAGCCATTCCAGATGCTTCCAGACGTCCCGCAAGCCCAGGTTAGCCACGCCCTGCCTGATGGCCTGCTCAGAGTTCATATACCCCCAAGCACTCAGCCTCGAGTTTAGCGTAATCACAATCACAGGCAGCCCAATCTCCTGCGACGTCTGCACCAGCCACGACTGGTTAAACTCCGGGTCGCGGGCGGCGCCCTGGTAGAACCCCCCGCCGTAGATCCAGACCATGACGGGGAGGAGGGGCTGGTTCCCGGCCGCGCCGGCAGGGCGGACGAGGTTGAAGTTGAGACAATCCTCGGCAATCTCCCAGCCATAGGCATACTGGGTGGTCGCGCCAGGGCAGGTGGCTCCTTGGGCAAAGGCCGGGCGGGTTCCGTTCCAGGTCTCGTTGAGGGAGGCGGCCAGGTGGAGGCGGCGGGAGGAGTTGGCGTAGGGGATGCCGAGGAATACCTCTTGGGAGAGATCTGGGAGGGAGATTCCTTGGTCTAGTGTCCGGTCAGGTCAGCCTGGAATTTTTCTTTTGGGTCGACAGCATAATGATTATGATCACGATGGACCTTACATGTTCCATTCAAGGTATACGCCAACGGACTATGAGAGGATCGCCCCTCAATAACACTCGCCGTCGTCGCCCATGATGAGAACAAGGCCGTTACAAGTGGCAGCACCATCATCGTTCTGGAGGCGAGAGACAACATCTTTGAAGCTCTTTGCTCACGAGTCACAGAGGCGCAGAAGATATGTCGTCAAGAGATCTTTCCGTCTTACAAAAATTACACTGCGAGACCAAGACTCTTTGAAGGCTCTCTCTTGTTCACCCCATGTCGCCACGCCATGACTGTGGGGTTTGAGCCCGAATATCACCACTACATGATGCCACTCCATCTTGGAAGCCGAGCCTGGCTCGGATATCCGATCCGATCGGCAAGGAACATGGTAGTCTTGAAAGTTGCTGTATACGCCCAACTTCCGCGATGAATGGCATCAAGAAAGAAGAAAGAAAGAAAAGAAACACTACTGGGCCCAGAAAAAGGAAAAAAGGTCACATGGTTCTCTTGAGATGGGTGGAGAACCATATAGTAAGGCGGGTCTGGAGACGAGAGGGGGGCAAAAGTGAGGTCCGCAGGGGGGGGGGGGGAGGAGATGGCACTGCAGATCCGGGGAACAAACCTGTGGAGAAATCCCCACGGGAATAACCTCGCCAGCAAGAGGCGAAACCTCTTGTAGGAGTTCTGGGAAGTATTTAGTTCGGCCCGTCCGCGGTGCCTTGGCTCGTAAAGTGACTAGCGCTCGTAAGACCTCTCCACTATAGGAATTCAAGACGCTATCTTCTTTGATAGCTAGGCATGGGCCTCGTTGGTTTAGTCAGGACGTTGGGAGGTGGACATCTGCCCTGTTTGACTCCCCGACCACTTTGGCCTCGCGATGTATTCAACAAGGATCATATGTATAAGTAAGGGCTATCGCATTGGCGACTGCCGTGAGAGAACTCGCCAGTGTATTTGTTTGGACTTGTTAACAGAAGCCCCGGATTCAGGCAAGCTCACGCCTGAACATGTTGAGAACAGGAGCAGTAAGTAAGTAGATTGTAGCTCGTGTCTATCGCTATTTGGGAAATTCGACAGGGCTTTGCTAAATTGTTCTGATTATCTGAAAGAATATTCCAACAGGCAATGGATAGCATCGGCAGTGATAAAAAGAGGATATTTTCAGTTTCGACACAGAGTCTGAGGTTATATACTCTACCCTTTATGACAAAGTTCTCACTTTATACACTCACCTACAAGTGTCTGTATTTCCTTTGCCCCCCATTGATTTGGTTGATGCGATTCGTCAGCATCTGGCCCATAACAAGATCTCCAGACCTCTCAGAAGTAACAATTATTCATTATTGGATTAATGTACACTTAAATGGACCCGGGTCCAAGGGAACTTCTATGTTCAACATCGCAACATGACGACTTTTTTTTGCATTAATAATATACGCGTCTTGATATATTCATCCACCTGCACGCTCCTCCTCAGCCCTCTCACTCACTGGTGGAATAAGCTCCCCTCCCGATGCCTCTGATCCACGTCCCCTTTCAGCCCAAACCCACACCTCATCTCCCCACCAAGATATCCCGAGCTATACGCCCGGCTCTTCCATGGCCTCCCGCCCAGGCTAGGGTGACTAGTATTAGCAGCAGTCCGCCTCGCCTCCTCGTCCTGCTCGCCCATGACAAGGTAAGGATCCGGCCCAATATCTAGGGCGGCCAGCCTGCGGTCCATATCGCGCAGCACACCATACCCAAGCCGCAGCTTCTTGACCTCGGCGGGGACATCCCCTCTATCCTGCAGCGGGCCCTGCCATGAAATCTTCTCGAGCGCAGGCCCCCGTGTGGCAGCCACGACGCTGGAGAAGTGCGTGTTGCGGGTGACCCCGCCGTTATCACGAATCGCAAAGGCGCCGGCAACCACACTGGCGAGCGTGATGGCCGTGGCGATGCCGTAGACGGTCCACAGCTCGCGCACATTGTAGTTGTAGGTATTGGCGGTGCGGAAAGCCAGGCAGGGCGGGGCGTACTCGGACTCGTTACCTACTCCACCTCCATACAGCAAAGTGCCGCTCTGCTGGTCGGGCTGGGCAGCCCAGACGACCTCGACGAACTGCGGGTTGGAGAAGAGGGAGAGGATGATGTCCTGGTACAGGCTCTGGACCTGGGTGGAGAGCTCAGGAACGGGAAAGTAGTTGTTGAGGGAGTCGAGGACCTTGGTCTGGATGGCCTGTGTGTTCTCGATCGGGTTGGTCACGTCGTCGGCGATGGTGATGGTGCCGTTGATGAAGTTGCGGAGCATAACGCCCAGGGAGTGGTAGGCGGCGATTTTTCGGTACAGGGCCGTGTCGTTGGGGTAGATGTAGTTGGACTCGGGCGTGGCGGTTGTGTTGTCCTGCGTGCCGTCGTTGGCCATGACGCCGCGCTGGAACGTCGTGTTGATGATGGGGGCTCCAAACTTCTGCGAGACGATCTGGGTGCTCTGCGTCTCGCCGATGTAGGTGAAGTTGACGACGTACGCCGTCTCCCTGTGCTCGCAGGCAAAGACCTTGGGCGTGAAGGCCTCGCTCCAGCCAGACTCGTTACGGAGGGGCTGCGTCTGGTTCGGGTTGTTAATTACAGCATAGCCGATCCAGATGACGGGCTCGGTGCGCAGGGCGCCAAAATGGTCGGGGTATGGGGGCAGCGTGTTGGGGATGCCGCTGACGCCGACGTCCTTGAGCTGGGGGGAAGAGTATTCGCCGCCGCTGGCGAAGGCATAGTAGCTGTAGTCGCCCTCCGGCATGATGACGTCGGTGCCGAAAGGCGCGATGGCCTCTCCGGACTCCTGCTGGAGGTTGCTGACCTCGGAGCCGACGCCGCTGCCCAGCTCGGTGCAGTTGTACCCTGGGGCGGTAAACTCGATGAGATAGGTGCAGTTCCAGCCGGTCCCGCAGATGTTCGCCGAGGCATTTTTGACAGGGATGACCTCCTTCATGAAGGCTGCGAGGGTGGCAGTCTGCTGGAGGGCGGAGCCCGGGCCTGTGTAGTAGTCGAACCAGTCCGCATCTGTTTGGTTCGACCTCTGGGTGGTGTTCCACAGTGACAGAGGAATTTCGTACATCCCGTCGATGGCGGTTGGTGTGCGCCAGCTATTTGTCGACTCAAAGGAGAAGTTGAGGCTCCGCACGCCAGCACAGTTACTATCGTGCCATATGGACTTGGGCTCGACGAGCAAGGTATTCGCCGTCAGGATGACGATGAGGGGCGTCAGCCAGGCAAAGAGGGCCAGCGCAAATGCTCCCCTTGCGTCTCTGAGAAAGTCAAAGTTGAGCATGGCCAGCATGTTCTCTGCGCCTGCAAACATCGAGTCCAGGCCGCTGATGCTCATGAAGCGAGAGCGCACGGTGACCCAGACCCGCTGCTTGAAGGCCGAGACGATGGCAGCGCCGTAGCTGGCCTTTGTGGCGTAGGCCAGGAACGTGCCGTAGCGGAGCATCTCGCTCTGGTTGTTGGCGACCTGGCCGTTGAGGTACGTATAGTAGATGTGATGGCCGAGCGCGCAGAGAAAACCAAAGATGAAGCAGATGTACATGGTGAAGGAAGAATGCCATCTTGGCCTCATGCACCACCTGCTGAGCCGTGGTGTCCGGTCCGTCCGGCTTGAACCAGCTGTATCTTGTCTGCCGAGAGGAGAGCTCTGCTGTGCGAAGGCTGTGGTCGGTGGTGGTGACGGCCCAAACGAGACGGTTCGAGTATGGACGTTCATCTTGTTTGGTCGGCTGCCGCCAAGTAAATGCAGGTGAGAGCCCGTGTACTGTGCCCTCTCTTTACCATATCCATCGTCGATAATTTCAGGGCTTAACATCTGTGGTGGTGCCGGTGAGGGCGTTGTCGTCGTTTCGCCTGGGGGGAATTGCTCCTCGCCATGAAAAGGCATCCGAGTCGTCGAGTCGTTCCGGTCATTGTGGTAATAATAACTGCTGAGCGGAGGCCCGCCGAGGGAGCTGAGATGGACGCCCTGGGTCTCCATCTCTCTCACGGTCGGGACTGCGCTGTTGTTGTCCTTCAATGCGTCCTTCTCTGCAGCAGCAGCAGCAGCAGCAGCAGATGCTGAGGTCTGCGAGTTGAAGGAGCTCGCTCTGGATATGGGACGGTCTCTTGAGACTGCAGGTCGGACTTCCGGTGGCTGCTGCTGTGCCACTCGTTCCACCGGCTGCAGGCTTGAGGCTGAATTCATGGTTTCTTCCTTTTCGCCGTGGTGATTGGTTCCCAAGCCCAGGCTAACATCCATGGATACAAGTGATATCGGACTTCCTCAGCTAGGGTTGAGCGGACCACGTATGAGTGAGATGTTGCCTACTTAGTTAGTCTTCCTCGTCCACACCCCCGAGATGCATGCTCCAGGGTTCGGTGCGTGTGAGCGAGAGAGGGTGAGAGGAGAAGATACGACTTGGCGACCCGATAGTCCGAAATGAACCTCTCTCTCACACGATAAGGCGACGTCGTTGCCTCATGTTTGAGGTGTTGTTTATACAGCACATAGGGAGGAGAAAGAGGGGGGGGGGGGGGGGGGGATTCTTTCAGCCTCAAAACATGATTAGATGATGGGCAACTCCATGATAAGTAACAGTAATTAAG
>JACWST010000335.1:0-33679 GCA_014850475.1 Cryphonectria naterciae | reverse complement strand
GAAGAAGAAGAAGAAGAAGAAGAAGAAGAAGAAGAAGAAGAAGAAGAAGAAGAAGAAGAAGAAGAAGAATATCAATGAGAATTCAGGGTCGAGAAGGGTTGCCAACGTAGACGTGGTCAGTATAGAGCACAATGCAAGGAGAAATCGAAAAGCGGTCTGCAAAACACCTCTGGTTCACAAGGCCGTCGAGCCGTTCAATCATCAAGAAGTATACTTTATGAGTAGGAAAATAATTGAGATAATAATAAGGAAGACCGTCGCAGGAACCAAGCCCTGTCCGGCGGTTTGTTTGTTTCTTGATTCGGAACCGTTGTCTTCTAGTAGTAGGGAGAAGCCATTAGGAGCTGCAGTACCCGTTAGTAACAAAGAAGATGTTCTATGTGAAAGAGTCGGGTCCTTTGAGCGCAAGTTGGTGCAGACAAGGGGAACGCCGAGATACACAATGCGCAGGCCTAATAACCACTCCCATGCCAGAAACCTGCATTTCCATTTCGGAGCTCCTTAGGCTCAGGTTGGTGGGAAATTCCAGTGTGGAGATATGCTCATATATTTGTATTGATGATGCTTCCTGTCCTTTCGAGCCGCGTGTTCTCGAGCTCGAGCACCTTACCAGGCGCTTCAATGAACGATAATTCCTCCTCCGTCCACTCTGCTGCAATGCGTGTATGTGCCTATGGTGTTCCCCATGTACGATAAGTATGCTGCGATGAGCCCATGCTTGCCAGATCAAGCATGACCAGCCAATTTTCACCGTATAAAATGCTAATGCCAGGACTTGCGCCCAGATGTTGTGGTTTATCTTCATGCCTCTGATCTATGCATGAGAATCTTCCTTCCTCACATCCATCTCCCTAATTTCTAAAGACATGATCTTCGACTGATGTGGGTCATCCGTGCTCAGGGCAATATAGGTAGGTTTCTTCTGATTAGGTCAATCGTGGGTTTTTTTTTTTACCGGTCCCATGCGATGTCCTCTTGTGATGTAAAGAAGAGTTGAGGGTCTATGGTGGCGGAAACGTTGTGCAATTCTATTGTGATGATCATATCATCACCCCTCAGAGCTCGTCCTCCTCGTCCACGGGATCAATCTGACATCCCCTCCCCTGGATCCGTGGTGCCTTGCTCATCATCTGCAAGCGCGGCCGCGGATGGTGAATTGGCCCGGCTGTGGCCGTCAGCCACGGCGGCAACATTGTAAGGGAGCTCGTCTGATTGGTTCACCTTCGCAGGTGTGGCACCATCATCAGCCAGAGATAGTTGCGAGTACGGGTCCAGATCGGAGATGCTGTCGTCGGTGTGCGAGTCGTTAGTATGAAGGTCCGAAGTATCTGGATCGCCTGTCGTCGGCGAGGTGAACTCAAGCCGTGATGGAGGCGTTGAATTCGGCTGCGGGGAAGATCGAGAGAAGACGACTGGCGAGTCCATCAACTGAGGGCCCTCAGTCGACGCGCGGGCTGCAGCTGTAGCTGAGTGAATAGTCGGATCAGACGGCGGTTTCAAGGGCTTTGAAAAATCAAACTCGCTGTGGTGGTCGTCGCCGCTGCTAGCTGCCGGAAATGGGTTTGTCAGAGGACCAATGTTACTCAGCACGACTGACTGTAACCCCTTGAGAGAGCCTTTCTTGAATCTTGGCTTGTTGGACAGGTTGCCTCGGCTGGGAAGCGACGTGTTGGTGCCACTTCTCCGGAGGCCTAGTTCAAGACGTTCCTCCGCTTCGGTATCATCGTCTGTGATGGCGTCCTCGACGTCAAGCAGCAGCTTTGGATGCTTGGAGAGTAGCTGAAGGCTGCTTCCGGATGCCCTGCGAGACCGCTTCTGAAGCCCGGCGTGGTCTGCAAGAGACTGTTGCGTTTGGGTGTGCGCGGATTGCGGAAGACCATACATGTACAGACCGTGGGCAAACGTCGTCCTAGGTCCAAGGCTCTTTGCATCTGTAACGAGCCGGCGCAGGTTGACTTGGCTCTGGCTGAAGAGACACCTGGCCCGCAGGGTCTGGATGGACCGATCTATCGCCAGTTCCACGGCACATCTATCTCTTATCCGGCTAAGTTTTGGCCAGGTAGCCCGCTCGCCGGAGAGAGTCGCCCGTTCCATAAAGTCGACGGTGGGATTCTTGAGGATTCGAGATAAGTCGTTCACGTTGTGCTCGGGAAGGATGGTGATGTCTCCGGAGTACTTTTGGCTCAGCACGCTGCGCAGCTTGGTGACAGCCGTCGGGATGATTCCCAACTCGGCCAGGAAGTGCAGCCTGTGCAGAGCTTCATCCTTGGCCAGCCTGGTGAGCGTGGCCGTGAAGCTTGCGTTGTGTGATGTGCCAAAGAACTCGGGCCGAGAGCCGTCATGTTCCGAGAAGAGCCTGTCGTCCTTGGCCAGGAACGGGACGACATGAGGGTTGACCTGCGAGACGATGAAGTGGTTGACGTTGAACATCTCGGCCAGCCGCGTCATGGGCAGGTCGTTGTCCACAGATCCGTCGACCCATTTCTGCGGGGTTGGATTCCAGGGCATGTGCTCGCCCGTCTGTGGATCCTTGACAAGCAGGTGTGCCCCGCTGAAGATGAATGGTACAGAGCATGAGGCGGCCACCGCCGACCAGATCATAACATTGGGCGCGGTGATGTAGTTCAGCAGCCGCGGCAGCTCGTAGATGGACTCGGTGGAGACGGAGATGTTGCAGATCTTCCTCGTCCGATTGTAGGCCTCCTGAAAGGTCATGTCGCCGAGCATACCACGCATCACCCGCTTGACATGCTTGATATCCGACCAGGAACCCTCGGTCAAGAGCCTCTTCACGTGATCGAGGACAGACTCCTCCTTGCCCTCTTCACCAAACACCGCCAGGTCGCCGTATGGAAAGGACTTGATGACACCGGGGACCTCATCCCGTGTCCTGGTGCAGAAGACGGCACAGACGATGGAGCCAGCCGAGGCCCCAGAGATGATGCGAGGGAGCACATCCGCCTCGAACATGGCCTTGAGGACCCCTGCGTGCATCATGCCGAAAGTACCTCCCCCGCTGAGCAGCAGGGCGGACCGGCCGAAACTCTGCCGGGCCTGGACCAATGCGCCGAGGATATCCTTGTGGTCCAGATCGTCTGGTAGTACGCCGGGGTATCCGCTCTTTTCTACCAGATCCTCGATCGTCTTCACTGCAGACTGGACATACTGCTCAATCAGGTCTTTTGTCCCAACATATGAGTGCCTGTACAAATCGATGTTGCCCATACCGCCCAGATCACGCGAGAGAGCCGTCCTAACCAGGTGTAGCATGCGGTGGATGTCGCAGTTCGTTCGGGCCTCGTCGAGGTCACGCATGCGGGCGCGAATGAAGTCTGGCCGGTAGATGCCGTCGACGCCCTCTAGCTCCGACTTCCAAATGTGGTTGCCCTCGAGAAGGTCGAGTTCCTGGGCAGCCGCGGACCATTGTGACGCCGAGGTAGCCTGTGCGTGATTCGGTTAGAGATTGTCCACAGGATCACAAAGAGAGTCTTTTTCTTGTTCTTCCACTCCCAGCGCGGACCTACATTCTTCATGCGCAGGCCTAGGATCTGCTTGCGCTCCTCGAGCCCGCGCGTCTCCTCATATTCGGGCCCGGTCTGGCCATTGCCGCGTGGAGAGAGTAGTCTATTGGCTCCTCGGACGAGCTTTGACAGTGTCTGCGCAGGCAGTGAGCCTGTGGCGCGGCCATCTTTCGAGGCGGTCTTCTCAGGATCGTCTTTCGGCTCGGCGGGAGGAAGCGCAGGGGGGGTTGTTTGGCTGAGATTGATAGATGGTAATATGTGTAAACAATCGGTCATGGCGACGGGGTGCGTTTGGGAGAGAAGTGGTCATGGACACGACATTGGCACAGGCTTGAGCGGCGCGCGTGGGCTGTGAAGGTTCCTTTCTCTCCTCCTCGTGTCTTGATCAATTAGGGACTCGACGTATGGGATCCAGAGTCACTATAAGGCCTGTACGGGACTGCAATTATTCGATTACGTGAGGGTTGGTTGGGATGGTCATGGGGCTCGTTTTGTTGCCTGTAAGGCGGATGGTTCGCAAGGATCGAGGGCAATTTCGTAGGTTATAATGTAGGAGCGAGAACAATACTAAATCAACAACATAGGACACGACTTGATATTTCGTAGGAAGGGAAAAAGGAAAAGAGTAAGAATGTAGGGCATGAGGGTTTGCAGCGAAAAGCCTCCGCGGATGGACGAGGCAAGAAGTCGGTGGTATTGACATGACATCGCTGGGGGTACATAAGTATGCTGAAAAAGCTTAACCCCATTACTATCATTGGCCGCTGGAGAAGGAGTGGAGGGGGGCCTGCCAGGGGAGGAACACTGCTGTGTGGGGAAGACGTCACCTGCAGCGTGGCCCCCTGTAAATGGAACTCGCGGAATAAAATACCCCAGATTACCTTGGCCGCCCCCAAAGATCTACTCCTACCATAGTACAGTGCTCTACATAGTATTTTACCCCGTACTTTTATCCCCTACCTGCCCTCTCTAGAGCTACTTACCTGTTTCCACATCGATCTAGCACTGCGACCCTTTCGAGGTCAGCTGGAGGTGTGCACAGGGCGATCCCCGACACCATGCAATGTACCACCACCGCCACCACCGCCACCGCTCTCGAAACAACAGGGGACAGTCAGCCGTGTCTCCCGGTGACAATGAGCGAGAGCAATTGCGTCCAACAGGGTGTCAGTCATATCCCCAATGAGCGGGCCTCGTGCCGGTTCCACCGTTGTCTGTCGAGTCGTTTACGTACTTTAAGTACTTTTACCAGACCCGACCTAGCGAGCCGTCAATGTGGCCCTCTGACAACAGCTGCCAACCAATAACGGCCGTGTTATGTCAATGGAACAAGTTCTTTTGGGGGGGTCTCATGACTATGTACTAATCACATTACGCCTAGGATCTGATTCACCTGGGAGAGGGTGAGTGAGTGATTGAGTGAGACTAAGATTAGGCATGGCGTTTCTATTTCCATATCGCGTACCACACCGTGCTCATCCATCGCCATACACTTGTGCAGAGCTCAGAGACACACCTGGATCATCCAACCCCGTGGACTTGCAGTTGGTGGGCCCAGTGACCCAGCCTGCCAGGGTCACAAGTCAGGCACCACGCTCTAGATGCCTTACCCCCCTCCCCCCTCATCTCCAGCGGGGTGGGCTGGCTAGGGAGGCTTGGCTGCTTGCTGTGTAGGGTGAGTCGAGTCGGTGTGTGATTTTGACATGTGAAGGTCGACTAAGGCGCCCCCCCCCCTTCTTCACTTCAAAGATCTGCTTTCGTGTCCACCTGCCATTCTCACTTTGGGCTCGAAGCATTAGTCGTTGCTCTTTTTTATCGTCGATAGTAAATGGGGAGCAGGGTATCTTTGGCAAGTTGGCAAATCAGCAGTTGTATACTTACGAAAAAGAAAAAAGAAGAAGAAAAAACAAAGAACGTGGTATTTACGTTATAGCCATCCGCACAAGCAGTAGGGTATCAAGTCTTAAAAAGGAATCATCCATCAAGTCGTAGTAGTTGCGCTGCCCAGTAAATCCCCAGAAAATGCCCCCACCGCATCTGCAAGCCTCTGCATCGTCCCCTCTTCGATATAAAAGTGTCCTGCCGTCGACACCTCGTGTGCCCTGAACAGGGAGCCGGGGGCAGACTGCAGCTTGGACGCCCATTCTCGAAACTTCTTTACGGCGACGAAGACGTCTGCATCGCCGTATACAGCGAGCGTAGGGTTTTCTATCAGCTTCTGTCGCTCCGGGCGAGCAGTAGTCGAGTCCCCAGTATCTAGTGCGCCCTCGTCTGCCGTCACCCCGTCTCTGGTCTTGGGGGGCTTCGGGTGTTTCCCAAAGAGGCCACCCAGGTTCAGAGTCATCAGGCTGGTAGCCCACCCGACAGGCGGAGACACCAGCAGGTAGCCCACCCGCGGCATGGCCAGCCCAGCGACCGGAGACAGGCTGTCTGCGGCCTTATCTTCCTCGGCCCCTGCACCCCTGGAGGCTGCTGCTGCTGGCGTGCCGTCGTTCTTCTGCTCCGCCTTCTTCTTCTTGTGATGATGATGGAGCTGGTGGCTCCTTGCCTTTTGCATCAGGTCGGCCACGCCCTTGCGTATCTTGTCTTCGGTGTCGCTGGAGAAGCTCCGGCGGCTGTGCTCCTGGCTCCGGCGCTGGTCCTCGTCCCCGCCCACCCGCATGCCAAACGCTGCCTTTCTGGGCGAGATGGGGCTTTCTGTGAGCACTGCGCGCGCACTGCCCAGGATGAGGTTCTGTTTCTCGGCAAGGTGCTGGGCCCGCAGCCGTATGTCTGCTGCCGCGGAGGCGACTTTCGGGGCGATAAAGGGCTCGAGGGTGGCGTCGAGAGTCGGGAGGAGCGTGGTCACCATGGCGCCGTAGGAATACCCACACAAGAGAAGGACCGGGGAGGCCCTGAGCTCGCCCTGTGGCTTGAACGGGTCCAAGTAATGCACATAGTAGTACACAAATGCGGCAAAAGACATGTAATCACTCCTCTCGGCCTTGGAGGTCCACGAGGTCCTGCCCGTGGACCCCCCCGCCCCGCGAAAGTTGAACGTGCCTACTAGAAAACCCCGTCTCAACAGGACTGCTGCCACCGTCTCGACGACCGCATCGTCATAACATCCTCCTAGAGGCGCATACGGATGCGCGACGACGGCAGCGTGCTTGCGCCACGGCGGGGCACGGGGGTTGGGCGTCAGGGAGTGGGGGTGGTAGATGCGGCATTCGAGGGTTGTCGAGTTATCATGGATACTAGGGATCGTGAAGGATAAGGCCGGCTCAGGAAGCATTGTTCCACCTGAAGAAGACAAGGAGGAGGCGTGGTGGTGGTGGAAATTGTGTTTGGGGGTCTGGCGAGGCATTCGGAGAAGATGAGGGGTCGAGGTCCCAGTGCCCCTCATCATCAGCGAGGGGCTGGGCTGAGGTGGTTGGAATTAATTGGTCAAGGCTGGCACATGATGAGGCTAGACTGCATGCATGAGAGGTGTTATGGGGCACCTCAAACACTGATATAAAAATACCAAAAAGGTTGTGGTGGGCAACAAGAGATGGGAATCACGAGGAGTATTAAGGTGGTAGAGGAGGAGGAGCAGGAGGAGGACTTTGTTGTCAAAAAGGGAGAGAGAGATGGCCTGCAAAGCTCTCTCTAGCAATTCGCCCTTGACGTCAAGGTCTGAACCCTGGATTGAGTAAGTAAGTACTTGAGTACACTAACATAGAGCGAGTATACAGCACTATACAGCACCATACAGCACCATACAGCACCATACAGCACTAAATTGATAGTGGTGTGAATAGCAGCCCTTAGTTAGCCTTTGCATCCCTGAACAGAAACTAGTACTTTCAACAGTATCTTCTTTTTTGAGTTTCAAATCCTCATTTGTGCAATCAATGTTTATATTCGGGACTTACGGTAAATTAAGTCAAGCCAAGTACTTGACACCCTGCGACTTTCCAGAATTGGTTCTTTTTGGGAACGGCAAAAGTAACCCAGCAGGACAGTCAACATCCAAGCAAAAACATGGGAGCTGAAGGCGGGCCATTCCGATCTCCAAAAGATGCGCAGCATAAAGTATGTCCGTTTTCCAGTGCAATTTAGTTCAGTTGTAGAGGAGAAATATGTTTGGTTTCAATATGCTCCTTTCTGACTTGTCAACGAAATATCTTTTTTTCCCCGTCTTTCAATCTATGGCGCAACCGGCATGCCGCTGCATCCCTTCGGCGCTCGTTTATGCAGAACAAAGTGGAGCAGGCCAGTGGAAATTGCAAGCCTTCGCCCGTCAGATTTTGTCACGAGGAACAGTCATCCGGGGGAGGGGATAGTCTGATGACCCCTCTGCCTATTCTTTTTTCTTTCTTCCTTCCTTCCCTTTCCTTTCCTTCTTTGTATTGCACAGATCTTGATTCGTCCGTCCTGGTTTGATTTTTAACCTTCTCCTGCGTGGTCATACTTTTCTGCTCTTGTGCACTACGTAAAGTTGTCACTGTTGTCTCGATTTGACTGCGACGTTCCCTGCCTGCTTGTATATTTTTTGTGCATTTCCAAGCCCCCCACCCGAAGTTGGTCTGCTTGTCTCTCGAAGGCGGGCAAGGACACCACAAAATATGCCATCCAGTCACGAGAACCGGGCTGCTTCACCTGAAGATGAGGACGACATAGATCTTGGATATCATGAGCGAAGTGTCTGGCGAGCGATATGGGAGGACAACAAGGGTGCCCTCCTCATTTTACTGGCCGAGGTTTTTGGGTCATCCATGGACGCCACTGTACGGTACCTCCAGCAACAACAAGAAGGCGGACCGGGTTTTCACCTTCTCCAGGTACGTTTCTAGCCATACATCATCTATTGATATACAAAGAATATCTTTTTATTAATTGGTACCCCCCTTCCAGGTCGTTGTCTTCCGCATGGGAATAACATGTATACTGAGCTCAGTGTATATGTGGTGGGCTCGAGTCCCTCATTTTCCACTAGGAGATCCTGAGGTGAGAGGCTGGCTTGTCCTCCGGGCCCTTTTTGGCTTTGTGGGCCTATTCACACTCTATTGTACGTGGACAGCCTTGTTATACCATGAGCAGAAACCAAGAGAAGTGGAAGAAGAAGAAGAAGGCGCACGTTCTCACACACCCTCTCCCAGATTCTCTTCACTACCTCCCCCTGGCTGAGGCCACTGTCCTGCGCTTCCTCATCCCCCTCGTCACCGCCTGGGCCTGCCACATCTTCCTCGGCCAGTCCTTCACCAACAAACAGCTCACCGCCGGCCTCGTCGCCCTGGTCGGCGTGGTGATCATCGCGCACCCAGAAGCCCTGTTCGGCAAGGTCGACGACATCATCGAGACCACCGCCGCCTCCGGTGACCTCGACACCGTCACGTCTTCCCAGCGCCTCCTCGCCATCGGCGTGTCTCTCATCGGCATCTTCGGAGGCTCAGGCGCCTACACCGTGATCCGCGTCATCGGCAACCGCGCCCACGCCCTCGTATCGGTCAACTACTTCGCCTTCATCTCCACCGTAGGCTCCGCCGCCGCCCTCCTCGCCCTGCCCGGCGTTGGCTTCATCATGCCGCGCTCCGCTAAGGAGTGGCTCCTGCTCGGCGCCATGGGCCTGCTTGGCTTCGCGCTGCAGTTCCTCCTGACGACGGGCCTGCAGCTGGACAGGAGCCCCAAGGCGACATCGATGCTGTATACCCAGATCCTCTTCGCGCTCATCTTCGACTGGGCCATCTGGGGTGTGCTGCCGAGCGGCTGGAGCTGGATTGGCGGGGCGATCGTCGTGGCCAGCACGCTGTGGTCTGCACTGCAGAGGTCCTCGCCCGTGTCGCCTCGAGAGGCGGCGAGGAAGGTGGTGGTGGACGAGGAGACGGCGTTGCTTGGGGCACATCGGCCTGGGACGGATGGGGAGGATAGCAGTCCCACGACCACGTAGTAAGTATCGAACAGACTGCAAGATTTGTGCCAAGAAATTTTTTGAGATATTCTCAATATTCTTAGCAAATCGACTGCCACCACTGGAAAGGGAGAGCAGTTGTCAGTTCTGAGTGTCTCCTTATCTTGCGACAAAGCGACATTTGCACTCCAATATTTCGACAACAAGAACGTGCAAGTCCGTTCCATCTGGCTTTCCCTGCACTCTCAGCTTCTGATTCTTTCATTCTACTCTCTACCACCCGCTCACTGCCACTTCTACGATCCTCCCAAACGCCTCACTCCGACGTGTGCTTCGGCACGGGCATTGAAGACGAAGCACTTAACCGTATGTCGCGCCAGGAGTCACAAACCGTGGGCGTCAGGTTAATGGTCCCGACAAGACTGCGTTCGGATTTTGCGCTGCGGAGAGCTCTCTGTCGTGCTCATATTCTGCGACGCGACAGGCGCCCTCGCCAGTATGGCGGGTGTCTTGATTGGTGCATTGTTTCTTGCATGCAGTCGCGTGGACACCACCCTGGGTGAGGCTGGCGGTGAGCCTGGATCTACTGAGTATGGTGGACTTATGGTCAACCGATAGGATAGCGTCAGACATACTGACTGTCTTCAGTGGAGGCATGTTTGTGGATTTCTTGCCGTCCACTTCTGCAGTGGTTGTTGGGTAACAAGCGAGGGTTTCTCATACGGAATGAGCCCTCGTGGCTGCCATGTACAGGAAACAATCGGCGAATGGCGAAAGTATTTGACATCACAATACGGCCTCATGTACTTGACGAACGGAATTCAATTGAGTAGCCGTCGTCACTGGGTGGCTGACATTCTCCTACCCTTGCGTTGTACAAATCGCAAACAATGGTGGGGGCGGACAGAGAGCATTGGCTCAAGCTGACCAGGACCCCCTGACAAATACTACAGTACTTAAAGTAAGTACTTAAGTGAGTATTTAACTCTTTCACCGCTCGTTGGGGTTCGCAAAAATGAAGAGATGGATAGTTTATTCAGCCAGATCCTCAAGAGAGAGTAACCACAGGATCGGGTCTGATCGCCCGGCTTCTGGGCTCCCTTCTAGGATCTGTTCGAAGTCTTCAATGACTTCAGGAGATAACGTGGATCACCTGAAACATGCAGCATACGATAATTGATGAGATTTGAAGCTCGTGATATATGCAGGGGGTTCCCAATCCAGAGTGAGAATTTGGGGATTTGTACACTTGCTCACAACCTTAACTGTTTGGTACATTCTAACTCTTTGCAACAAACCTGCTTAGGTCGGGCAAAATGAAACTTATCCTGCATATTCTGTGCATGAATTGGAGAGGCACCTCCCTGGTGGCAACAGGCACTTACAGCTCACCGCGTAGTCGAAAATCTTGTTGCCTGGTTGCCTGATGACAGTTGATTTAAATGAATCAGGTCTCTCTCTTAGACCTGCAGCATGCATATGTATCCTGCAAGAGACCCGGGCCGAGACCCAAAATGCAATTTCTAGAGGCCATCAACACCCCGTCGCCTTTGCAGTGGTTTCGTTGTGCTATCTGAAGAGCACAGGTGTGGTTTGAAAATGGACGCAGCTGTGGACACCACATGTAGGTGCTGATACTACAATGGTGGCTCCTCATTATGTGCTCACTGCAGTGGCATCTTAATCTACGAGGGCTACTTATTCAAGAGGCTGAGATGGGCACTCACGAAAATGGACTATATATGTAGGCAGACTCGGGCTCGGATGGACAAGTAGACGCTTCATGAATACTTTCGACTACCAGTTTGTGTTTTAACATCCTGATTCTTAGTGCTCCAATAACTCTGTTCCACAGCTCCCTTTACTATATAGTTCATATTAGCTTCTCGCTCTTTCTCTCCTCTTTTCTCCCCCTACTTCTTTTATTTCTTATCGTCCTCCTTCCTATTTATTACAGTGCACTATCGGTACCATATTCAACTATCTAAAAAACTATTGTCTGTTGATTGAAAACGCATAATGAGCTATTCACGACACCCTCGGCTAGAGAATGGCCCTTTTGAGAGTCAGAATCGTGGGCCAACAACACAAATGGCAAAGGGGTATAGTCGCCCTTATAGTACATTGATGCGGTCTGCGTTATCAGCAGCATCTTCGCCATCAGGGGAAAAGCCTGCTCGAGATTCCGCGAAGCTTGAAATGTCTGGAGACTCTGCATATCATAGCTTTCAGAGCGGTTATCTGGCTGATCAATGTATGGAGACTCTGCTATCCCTTTGCTGACGTCCCGCCCTCTGACCTTCTCCGCAGGGACAGATCGTCAGCAGTGCCACAATACAGATCGCCCGAGAGAGATAACAGAGCTACAAATACGCCTTTCTTCCAGGAAGGAATCTCTCGCCTCCGGGAAGGAACTGCTCCAATTGACCTCAGAAGCACTTGCTGAACATGACGCTGCGATGACGCGACGACCCGAAGCCCTCAAAAGCTGTTCCCCAGTGGCAGAGGACATCAATATAGATCCATCAGATCCCTCTATTTCTGGGTCTAGGCCTAATATCAAGCGCACAAAACAAGATGCCCAGGCTGGACCCTCCGAGGCCACCGATATGATCCAGCCTCGACCAGATCAGTCGCCACAACGCTAAGCTCCCGCCCACGTGGCCAATAACACCACCCTTCCGGAGAAATGCAAACCTTCGCTACGATCAGTGGCTGTCGAACACGAGACCTCTTTCAACGGCCTGCATGAGAACGCGAGACGACACAACGAGCATGAACCTGCAAAATCCACGATGCCGGGTGATGTCAGCCCTGTTGAGCCACATGACCCTGGCCAAAGCAGATCCTCAATATGCAACAAGTCTCTCCCGCTTGGAGGACCGGTGGCCATTGAAGAGCACTCATCTGATGTCCCTCACGGCAATTGCTTGTTTTCCAGTCGCGCCCAGAATCTGGCGGAGCTTCCAGAAGAACACGAAGAGCGGCTGCAGAGATGGCCAAGACTGCGCATCAAAGATCTCACTCTAATGGCGCTGTTTCCCATCCTGAACTTCATACGAGACGGCATCATTGGGCAGTATATCGGGTGCAACGGAAGCAGCGACTCTCGGTCCAATCCTGCCCCACGAGGGCAGGACAAGCGGACACAAAAGACTACCGGCTCCAAGAAGCGATGTCGCAGCTCCAAAGCCTCCAGACCACAGGATGACGGCAGCGACTGCGGGTCATCCGATAATGACGAGGGCCCCCCAAAAAAGCATCGACGCATCGAGAGTGATTCGGTACAGTTTGCCTGCCCATACCTGAAGAAGGACCCTGTCAAGTACACTGGCCCCGGATGGAAATGCCACCTGAAGAAGCTCACCAGGATCCGCGACGTCAAATTACATCTCTATCGCAGACATAAGCCTGAGAGAAACTTCTGTCCCCGATGTAGTGGTATATTCCGCAACCGGGAGGCCTTTGATGCTCACACTTTCAACGATCGCCCCTGCACACCACGTATCCCACGCGTCGAGCCTGATGGGATCACCTCGACACTGAGAGATCAGCTGGGCAAAGGGTCTCCAGGTACCAGTGAGGAACAATGGTACACGATGTTCGACATGGTTTGTCCAGGCCAGCCACGGCCCCTCTCACCGTACAACGATATTGCTCTTTTTGAGAGCGTCCCTGATTTCTGGAGGTTTATGGCAACGCAGAGTCTCGAGGAACTCTCTGGAATCATGACGCGAAATGGCACAGTACCGCAACAAGATGTCCAGGATCTGCTATTGGCGTTTCAAAGGGCCCAGGACAGGATTTGTCGCCAATGGATGCTGTCGGGCATTGTTGGCTCCGCAGCTTCAGCATCAGCCTCAGCGTCAAGTCCAATCCAGGGTGCTATTTCGACCTCCACCGACCAGCAAGGCCAGGCCGCCGGGTCCGGCACATTCCAAGAGTCCCCAAGCCAAGCAGCGAACAGGACCTTTTCTAGCCGCGATGAAGATGCTTTTGGAGGCAACACATATGATACCGTGGAAAGTGTAGCCACTGCACTTGACACTACTCGCGGTTCGACAGAGTCAATAGCTCGGGCTGAAGGCCTGTCGAGTTTCACAAGTCATGAGCCAGCCTCAGGCGGCGGAGACGCGACATACTCTTTCTCACAGTCCTTTGATGACGATGCCGTGGGTGGACTTTGGCTTCGGCATGGAACGTTGGAGGCCATAGATTACAACGGGAACCCCCATGCCAATGGTGCTGTTGAGTGGTGGTGACGACTTTTTGTCAGAAAGCGTGGACTTACACGACGGCCCTGC
Source organism: Cryphonectria naterciae (assembly GCA_014850475.1). Classification (NCBI taxonomy): domain Eukaryota; kingdom Fungi; phylum Ascomycota; class Sordariomycetes; order Diaporthales; family Cryphonectriaceae; genus Cryphonectria; species Cryphonectria naterciae. The sequence goes on along the minus strand of JACWST010000335.1, from coordinate 19,982 downwards.
GTTCCTGTTTGGACTTGGTAAGTTTCCTGTTGGCCAGCAATCATGATGTGCTCATACTTTGTGAGCGCTCAGAACTGATAAATGGAAAGCAGACAACAACAAAGCGATGTGGTGCTCGGTTGTGGGTTTGAGAAGCTGACCTCCAGTGAATATCACGTTGAATATCACGTTGAATCTCATTGGGAGAATTGTCCTTGGGGCTTTCTTTGAAGAAGTCGAAGCAGTGCAGGGGTCAGGGATGGGGGTGCAAAGTCTGTTGACTGGGATCCCCAAAACATAAAATTCTTAGTCATCTCAGCCTCAAAATTGGTCTTTCACTTCTTAACACTGCTGCATCAATGCTCTTGTGAATTTGCCCTGTTTACCTTATTTCTCTCTCTTCTCTTCTGTTCCTTGCACCTGATACGATTTCACCCAAAGAGCCTAGACACCGCCAAACGCATTATATTGTCTTCATATCTTACCCCACACAACACACCAGGCCAGCAACATGACAGCCATCAAAGACCACTTCATAGACCTGGAGCGTCATCGCCGCCAGCTGGAAGAAAACGTCACAAAGCTGCAGACAGCCCTGCAGCACTGGCGGATGAGCGATGCAGAGTATGAGCAGCTCAAGGATGAGGTCGAAGCGATACCTGAACCTGCAAGTCGTGATAATCTGGAGAGGATCAGGCACGAGTTTGACGGCGAGGTTGTCACGGATAAGGAGGTTGAAGAACTTTTTGGCAAGTCAAACGAGAAGCCACCGGCACAGATCATCAATCTGCTCTCGAGGAGAATCGACTACGTCTCGAAAAACATAGAAACGTTGGAGAAGCAGGTCCAGGCTGCGGAGGAGAAACTCGCGGCCGCAACCATTATCGTCAACCCTGACGTGCGGGACGAAGAAGGCCTGCCGATTACTGACATCATCGAGGAGCTCGACGATGACGACAATGTCACGACGTACCGTCTACAACGACCTGGAGATCTGCAGCCGCAGATTCAAGAAGCCCTTGCCAAGGCTGGGATCAAGGAACTACCTGAAGAAGGCGAAGAAACCAAGTCGAGAGATGATGAGGATGCGCCTGTGGAGGTTGTTGAGGACGACGAACCTGAGATTCCGAAATTAAAGGGCAAACAGCGTGCAGAAGATGAGATCAAGTTGCAGCCGGAACCTGCGACCGTTGAGCAGCCGCCGCCGCCCGTCAAGAAAGGCGTCTCCTTTGCGGAAGACACGAAAGCGGGCCATGACCACGCCACAGGCGAGGAGCAGCCCAAATCGAGAACCGCACAGCGCTTGGAGGAGATTATGGAACAGGCCCGTCAACAAGCAGCGCCTTTAGACAGCCCAGTGATACCCCAGGACGAGTCGGCAGAAGATGCGGAGCTGCGGCGGGAGATGCTGAGATATGGCATGGAGGAAATTGCGCCGATCGTCGCCGAGCTTGAGATCGACGAGGAAGGAGAGTCGGACTTTGACGATGCATACGAGGACGAAGACGAAGACTATGATGAGGATGATGAGGATGAACACGGGCGATACAAGTACCGTGTCGTCAGAGACGATTATCGGGCCAGGATGGAGGAGCTCCAGAAGAAGCTAGGCTTCAAGACGACCCGAGAGCTTGAGGCCGAGTATGACCTGGAGCATAGTGAGGATGAGGAGAGAGCCAAGGGCAGAGTACCCGACGAGGGCATCGCCCGGATCGCAGTCCAGCCACCTCCCCAAGCCCAATCTGCCATGAAATCGGAGGATCAGGCTGCGGATGCCAAACCCGCCAAAAAGGGGGTCAGATTCGCCAACACCCTAGATGTCGCCGACGACTCGACGAGTGACCCTGCCGCAACTGTCCCAGAAGCCGAGCAGCCTTTCGTCGACCCTATGAAGGCCATGATTGTGGAGCGGAGCTCAGCACCGCAGCCGACCGCCCCAGTCTCAACCGAACCCAAGAAGGTGTCTCGATTCAAGAAAGCCAAGACCGCCGGCGATACCAACGCACTGCCCATCAGACAAGCGCCTATCGTTCCCAAAGGCCCAGCCGAGGCGCCAGCCCGGTTTCTCGGCCATGAAGATGTATGGACAGCTCCCACTGGACCGGAGGGCAAGACACTTGCTGGAACCGTCATGGAGCGAGATACGCCGGCCGAGGTGAGAGAGCCCGACGAGTTTGACGCCGCGTTGCTACATCAGGAGGCGGCGACCGAGTATCATCGCATGAGGAACCGTATGATCCTGAAAGATGGTGGCTTCATGAAGGACAAGGAGGCGTCGATCGAATACCCGGAAGAGGAAGAGAGCGGGAAGCGTGTCAGCCGGTTCAAAGCCGCCAGGCTGGCGAAGCAGTGATCGATCATTTCCAGCGAAATTGAGTTGGAAGAAAGACGAGGCCAATTTCACGGCACTACTGATGGGGTTTCATTTGCGTCATTGCTGTGATATGTTGCCGTGTCCATGGTCGGTCGTCACCTCAAGGGGGACTGACAGAGTGCTCTCTGAACCTCTTTTCCGAAAGAAAAAAGAAAATACTTTTTTTTTTATTTTTATTTTTTTACAAACATAACGGTGGGTTCCATCACACTGATCTTTCTGGGGATAATCATCTGCTAGTACCTGTGACATGTTACGGAACCCTCATCGTCTTCGGATGATGTTGAGTAACAGAGACTTCTACCTGCTTACTTCTCCAAGGGCAATTCCAAGATTAATTCCTTCGATGGGCTTATCTGACCCCTGACCTGTGGAGTGTATATATATATATTTACACTCTGCCTTGTGGTCTAGGCGTTTCGTTTCACCCATTACATCCATCCCTACGAGTGGTACCTCCTCAGTCATGCGAAAAAGTGGTTGCCTCGCAAAGCAATATCATGAGTATATGCCTGTAAACTCCAAACTAAGTGATTTTCTTTGTTTTTCCTTCTGTTTCCTTTCTTCTTTCTTTCTGTCCACGGACACTTCTGCCACGAACCCTCTGCGCTCTGCCCCCCCCCTTTTCCCCTCTTTCTCTCTCTTTCAAGTCATCTTGGCGTTGCTAAAGTCCATCTCGGGATGCTGCTCCTGGAACTTCTTGAGGATGTCCAACTTCTTCTGCTCGTCGCTGGAAGGCAGCCCGGCCTCCTTCTGGCGCTGGTCGTACATCATCTTCTCGACCATGCCGCGCGTCTCCCCGTCCAGGTCGGACAGCTTGCTGTTCTCGGGCGTGATCTTGGTGACGTCGATCTTGGGCGCGTCCGTAACCACATGGGCCCACCACTCCATCTTGTTCACCTTGTCCAGGTGGATTTCGATGGTCTTGGTGCCGTCGGGCGCGGTGACCAGCGTCCAGGTAGAATCGTCGACGTGGATCGGGTGGGGGAGGTCGCCCTGTAAAAAGGTAACAAGCAAGTCAGCCCTTGGGATCCAAGAAGCCCGGGAATCTTCTTTTCCCATCTTGCATCTTGCGGGAAGGAGGAAAAGGTGTGTTGCGGTAGGTTCCTCACCTGGATCACAGGGTCCTTCCCCTTCACGCCGGCCGTCAGCTTCTGCTTCTTGATGTCCACGACCAGGTCTCTGCCCTTGAAGTTTCCCGGGATGCCAGTGATGGTGATGTCCACATCTCCGATCGTCTGCGTCCAGCCGTATGGGAGGGCATCCTGTTCCGCCTTCTCCTTTTGGCGGGCGGCCGCCTCTTCAGCTGCGGTGGGTTCTAGCAGGAGGGAGGGAATCTTATGTCAGTCATTGGCTAGATGTTGTATTGATAATAATGCAATTGTAAAGATAATGAAAGGAGGCTTTCCCCATTGGAGGTGTTTTGAATTCAATGTGACTTGGAGCACTGGAGTGAGAGGGCTGGATCAACCATACCTTTGTCAGTCATTTTCTCTGGTGTTTGTGAAGCTTGCAGGACAGGGTACGGTACTTTCAGAAGGTGATGGAAGGCGAGGAAGGCTGAATAGAAATCCATAGTGCCATGGCGGGGCACCATCTTAGTGGAGCTTACTGCTACCCCACAGCAGCTTGACTACAATCCCAGGCCGCCACCCTAGTACCAATCGTGTTCTAGTGGCTCTGTCCTTAGTGGTTCAGGGTGCCTGCAACTTTGTGAACCCAGCACTCCCACGTCACTCGGGGGGCCAGAGTTCGAGGTCCGCCCTTTTGTCAGCCTTGTCCACTTCATCAACTCTCCAAAGCCAAAACAGCTTGCTTGCCTGCCTGCCTGGCTTTGTGTTGTTTACAATCCCAACCGTCCAAACTCTTTGAGACAAAAAAAGAAACCACACTCATGCCACCCTCAGGACCATCTTCAACACCCACATCTTCGATGCGACGCTCTTCACGATAACTTTGACTGACCCAGCCTTCTCCCCTCTATGGGAAAGCTTTAGAGTTCACCCTCCCCCCCCTCCAAACATGTCGAGACCCTCAACCTCCCGCAGCGGAGGCGGCGGCCCCACCGCCGTGCCTGTGACGACGATGACCAACGCCGACGGAGAAGAGCAGTGCCCGATCTGCAAGACCCTACGATACATGAACCGCAACCTCATCTTCCTCATCAACCCCGAGTGCTACCACCCGCTCTGCAACAACTGCGTCGACCGCCTCTTCGAGAACGGGCCCAACCAGTGCCCCTACATCGGCTGCCACAAGACCCTGCGCAAGAAGGGCTTCCGCGAGCCCAAGTTCGGCGACCTCAACGTCGAGCGCGAGGTCGACATCCGCAAGCGCGTCGCCGCCGTCTTCAACAAGGGGGAGGAGGACTTTGAGGACCTCAAGGCCTATAACGACTACCTCGACATGGTCGAGACGCTGACCATGGACCTGGTCTATGGCTCCGAGAAGGAGCGAGACGCCGCCAGCCAGCGGCTCCTGGCCTGGGAGTACGAGCACCGCCTCGAGATCGAAAAGAACCGCAAGCACGGCGAGAGGCTCCGCGAGCAGACCCGCAAGCAGTTCGCCGCCGAGCAAAAAGCCGCCGCCCAGCGCCGCGCCGAAGCCGCGCGCCAGGAGGAAGAGGACCGCCAGAGGAAGGCCCGCCAGCGCGAGGAGGACCTAGACATGCTCGCCAGCGCGCCCACCGGCGCCGCGAGCAAGATCATGCTCAAGAAGCGCGGCCAGCACCGCAGGGAAGCCGTGGCGGAGAGCGAGGCCGCGCTGATGCGGGCGGCACAGCACGCCGCTGCCAACGGGGGCCTTGCGATCAAGGGCCTGAAGAGGAAGTCCAACGCGGCTGCGTCTGCCGCCGCCGAGGACTCTGGGCCCTATGATCCCTTTGGCAAGCTGGATCTGCGGCCCTCGCGGTACGTGCTACAGACGACGTACAAGAACGAGTTCCTCGACAACCTGCTGCAGGACCCCAAGCTCCAGGCGGGTGGCTACAATGTGCAGGAGTATTACTCCCGTGCCATGTTTGAGGCCTTTGCCGGCTTGGCGGTGTTTGTGAGTGACGAGAAGGAGACGGGCGGCGTAGGGATGGACCGTCGCGGTGTGGCCACACAGGGGGCCAGCATGGCTGCTAACAATAGCGAGCCCGGGAATATCGCCTCCTTTGCGGGGTCTCAGCGGCAGCAGCAGCAGCAGCGGAACAACCCTGGCGACGTCATCAAGAAGAGCAGCAGCAGCAACAGCAGCAGCCAGAGGCGCGGCGCAGACGTCATGAGGCGAGCTGTTTCTGGTGGTGTGGGTGGGTTCGATGGTACCCCGCCCGCCGCCGCCGCTGCCGAGGACGGGGATGTGCAGATGCGCGACTACGTGAAGCCTGAGCCGTCGCCCCCAGTGGTCAAGATGGAGGTGGATCATATCTAGCGGAAGAATTCACCCCACTGGCTGGCAGGAGCGCGGTGGCTGAATTGTAGCGGGTGTGGACGGTGTGAGGCATGTCTTAAGCGGCGCTTCTACATGGATCTGGACTGATATGAGAGAGGGAGAGAGGGGGGGGGGGAGAGAGAGAGAGAGAGAGAGAGACAGAGGGCGCAATAGGTTTGGACGAGGTGAACGGGACTGCATGCATGCATAGCAATGGCGTTTTGTTTCATGGGGTTAAACTATGGCTTTGGGGAGGGTACACTCGGTCAGATTCACTGGGGCAAAGAAGGGCGGGGGCAGGGAAGGGTGCCATTTTCTGACCACGGTTCATCTTTTTTCTAGGCGTTGCAGGTATTACAAGACATGGTCAGATAAAAACCGAGCTACGGACGCACAGGAAAAGAGACAAGAGCCCGCCCGGTGCGTCGTTCACCCGGAGAAGGGCATACAGATCTGCCCCCAAGCCAAGGCAGATAGACCAACATGATCATCACGGGATCAATAATAATGCAATACTACTTGAAGTACTTTTCACACGTTCTGCTTTGCATTTGCCACTTTGGTCCATTAAGTCTACCGCCTAAAGCTACAAATCTCGATTGTGCCCGTCTTCCTCTCCTCCTCCTTCTCCTCAAACCCCCTCCTTCCCCACCCCCTTCTTCTTGCCTGCTACAGCATCGTCAAGCTCAGCTTTCATGTGTGATAAATGGGGCAACAGACCAAGAGCGCCGTCTGATCCTCCTACTCGTCTAAGTTTCCCTCCGCCCACCAGATTCACCCGCTCCGTTTCTCATCCACACGCAAGTAGAAAAGATGCCCCCGTCCAATATGTGGTAACGCACGCCGGTTCCCAACGCCACGCTCTGCAAAACACAGAACCAGGGATTAAAGACTAGATGATAAAAAAGCATCCTTGCACACCAAAAAAACCAAGTATCAATGAGAGGGCCGGCTAACCGGCGGTTTTTTCTCCTTCTTTCTTTTCTTGATTTTCTTTTCATCTGTTTTTTTATTTATTTTTTTTTTCTTTCTTTCTCTCTTGATTACTTGTTGGTGTGCGTTATCAATAAAAATAAAATTTACTGCTGCCAGGGACTTTGTTGTGCCGGTCGAGGGAACACAGGGACCGTCTGCAGGGAATCAAGCCCGCCGCCTATAGGCTGCTGGTTATGTTGCCAGCCCATGCCCGTATTGTGGTTAACAAACTGTGACTGGCGGAAAGGGTTTGTTGTCCCCGTAGGCTGAGGAACCAGACCGGCGCTTGTGGCTGGCCGCTGCTGCTGCTGTTGCTGCTGCAGTTGAGCAGCACCAAAGTTCTTGGCAAACGGATTCGTTCCAGTCTGCATGGGCTGCAGTGATCCTGCCTGTTGTGGTGGTGTTGGCTGGAACGGGGGTGGATTAGACTGCGACGCCGGCCGGGCGAAGGGGTTGGTGGATGTCTGCTGCGGTTGTAGGGCCGTAGGGGGGCTCGTTGGGGCCGAGTGCGTTGTCATGCCGGTGGGCATGGGATTCTGACCCGTCATCATCGACACTCGGAATGGGTTGGTGGTCTGCTGTTGCGCTTGGAGGTTTGGCATGGATGCGTTGCCGGTCTGGAACGATGCAACCGAGTCCTGCGGTATCGGAGCCAGCGAGCTCTGGAAGCCGGCCTGCGACATGAATCCACCAAATCCTGCGCCTGCGTAGGGCGGCTGGAGCTGCTGTTGAGGAATCTGCTGCTGCTGCTGCTGCTGCTGTTGTGGAAAACCTGTCATCTGTTGCTGGAAGGGGTTTGTTCCCTGGAACCCAGTCTGCTGCGGCGCGAACCCATTCTGGAATTGCTCGGTGGGTTGAGCCTGGAAGCCTTGGTTCCCCCAGGGCGATGCTCCTCCCACTTGCGGCTGTGCGGACGGGGGCGCGCCCAGCGTGGTCTGGTTCTGCTCTATCGAGTCGAAGAAGTCGATCAGATCGGCATCCGGGCCCTTAGCCGGCTTGGACTCGGAGGCGGACGAGCTCGCAGCGCCATTAACGCTGGGGAACGCGCTGCTCGCCGCCCCTGCCGACTTGCTTGTCGACTCGCTCTTGAAGACTGGTGGTTTCGAGATGGCTCCTGAGCCGCCCTTGCTCTTCTTGGCATCCAGCTCGGCCAGATACTGTCGCCTGTGAATCTCGAAATCCGGGTCGTTGAGGTAATCCTCCAGCTGCCGTCCAAGATTAACGGGAGCGTGCTTCAACTTTGGGACTTCAACCCTCGTGTGGTGTTCGTACTGGCGGGCCATGCTCAGGTACTGAACGACCATGTCTGTCTGCCTGATGAACCCGCGATAAATCTCCATAGCTCTTTCCGCGTCGACCTTGGACATCTCGAAGAAATGACCTGTCCCCCAATGTTAATAAAGCACCGGCAAAAAACCCCGGCCTTGATGATCGATAGTACGTACCTAGGATGTTGATCAATGCGTGGTTGAGCACCTGGAACAGCGCCAACAGATCCAGAACCAGCAACCGGAAGACGGTGATGGTGATCTCATTCTCGGGTTCGTTGTCCATGACCTAATGTATCCCTCGTCAGCTCACCACCTTATCTTCACGAGGCAGTACGGGTGGGGGAGCACGGACGTCGCATTTCAGGAGGGCTGTCAGTTGGTGCTGTACAGACTCCGTCTCCCTCAGCAGCCCCTTTTCCACAGACAGTTTCTCCAGCCTGCTGTCCCTGCCGCGCACCCAGTCGATCTTTGTATCGCGATACGCTCGTGCTCGCTCGGAGAGGTAGTTGGCGTAATGTCGTATGTTTCGTCCCTGTGTCTGGGCTGTTTTGTTGGGAATCAGCATCTTGGTCGCCCCCCCCCCCCCAAAAAAAATCATGTCGCCCTCTATACATTTTCCAACCCGCCAGGACCGGGACAGGACTGACCGTCAGAGAACATGCTCACGGCCAGCATGTTTCTGTGTTTTGCCAGATACCCCAGCGTGACATCAGGGGAGCCTTCCCTGATCATCAGGTGGACGGTGATCAAGCTCTTGAAGACGACAGTCCATGTTGAGTCCCTGAGCCGGTGCTGTAGCGCCCTGAATACCTCTCCTACTCCCGCCTCTCCAGAGTGTGTCGCGATGAGGATATGCTCGATGTATTTCGTCTTTGGGGGCGCGGCCTAGCAGCGAGTGGTCATGTTAGCAGTGCTGCCCAATCTCGGCATCATCACGCCTCGGCCGAGAGGCGGACCTTGATCTTGGTGGCGCCCTTGACGGACTTCTCGAAGGAGCTGGCCATCGTGATAAAGCCTGTCGGTCCCGACGGCCGCGACAAGTCGACGGGGTCGAATTATAAATCAAAGATGTTTCGCGCGACGGGTTTTGCGAGCCTCGATGCGACGAGACACACGGCCGTGCTGGTAAGTTTCTCGGCGGAGATTAATGGGGTTTGGGCACGTCGCGGTTGCGCGGCTGTGGCTGCGGGTCGGCTTGGGCCTCTTTTTCAGCGACTCGCCGACTGGGCGATGACGAGGCGGGCTGGCGGTCGACCCGGGAAGTCCGGGAGGCTACTGAGAGGGAAATCTCCAGGCGCAAATAGAAGATACGGGGTCCAGGAACAAATCGAACAATTGTCTGGCGTGAGAAGGGGGGGGGGCGGGGGCGGGAATCAAGCGGCAGTTCATCGGGCGGCCATCACAATGACGACGAGTCGAGATGGGCTTCCGGGGGGGGGGGGTTCGGGTGTCCAGGGATCGACGTTGGGTGAGTGGCTGAGGGCAAAGGTTGGCCCTGGCGCTGCGCGGTAATTGAATGGGAAATGGGTAATAATTTCTCAATGGGATAATGATGTCTGAGGCTTGTCCTGCGCGTCATTCGTATGCGCAACAGACGGGCGGACGAGGCAACAAACCTGCGTTGGCCTGTTGTTGCACGGTGATCCGCTTGGGGGTAACAAGAAGGACGACTTTGGGGGAGGTGGTCACATCGAAACGGTGTGACGGTGAGTTGAGATTGGGCAAGCTGCAGCAGGGTGAGTAGAGAGGTTGGGGGCTGGGGCTGGGGGGGGCTGCTGCTTTAGGTTCTCTATCTCTTGGTTCACCAGCTTCTATAGTGCACAGTAGCTGAGTAGCACACTAGCTTAACTCCTCCCGCTCGGCAGGGGGGCCGCTAGCTTGGATTCAGATGAGGCAAGTACAGCTGTTACAGAAGGAGTTCCCCCCTGGCAGACAGGCAGCCTAAGCACTATAGAGAGAGTACTGTAGCAGTGCTGCAGTGGACTGCATAAAAACCTTGCTTAGGGGTACTGTCTTCACCCAAGTGGCCACACCAAAGCAAAATTAAAGGGGGGGGGGGGGGTTCTTTCTTATCATCTCTTCATCTCCAAGGTATTTTCAAGACCTCTTTCTGTGATTCATCATGATATTGTGACTATGCTACAAACTATAGGATCAAGCAGAGCATCCCTGGGCAATGTTTCTTGAAACGAAACAGGAGCTACTTCTGTACCCTTGTACCACAAACAGGGAGGGATAATCCATTCCAGACGATGAACCATTTCTGCTCCAGCAGGAAAAATCCTCAGGGCCTGGAAAGCCCACAGATAAATAAACGTATTGACTTTCAGAACTACTGAGAAGGTCGCATTGGGGCACTGCTGAAACAAAGTTTTGCCTTATGTTATGCTGCAGCTGATGATGAAACCACAAATGACTGACACTGCTTTTGGTACCAAGCTAGCAAGCAAAGGTCATCAACCATACCAAGCAACAAACACGCACACACAGAAAGAAAGATGAAAAAGAAGAAGACCAAAGACCTTCCAAGCTTCAAAAGTGAGTCAGAGATGCCGTACAGCGTCCGATAGTAAACAAGGTCGAGTTGTGTCGAACGCTTATTTCATAATTCCGATTTCCCCTCGTCATAACCATCGCCGCTTGAGCCCACGAGGGGAGAGCCTGGCTACGACAGAAGGGGAGGAATCAATCATAGGAACACGCTGGCTTTCATCATCTGTTGGAAATGTTGTTAGCGAAAATGGGGAACTCAAGGTTGGGTTGGGTTGGGTTTTGCGAGGTGTGGTTACATACATTGTTTTGAATGGAAGGATGGAGAGGAAAGAAGAGAAAATTCGAAAAAGGCGCCCGTCGAACGCGCACTGAAAAAATATTGACGGTTCCTGCAGATCGCGGCAGACCCACCCCACTCCAAAGCGTGGCAGGCCCAATCAAAGTCCCCCGCTTAGGCGGATCGGCACCACCTTGGCCCCGGCCGCCCAGCAGCAAGCCTCGAGGTACAATGGCGATGTACCTCTTTCTCTATCAAACTCACCCGTCATTTTAGGTGTAGTCTCTCATGACATGTTCTGTTTCGGGCTGCTCGACCGCCGCTCCTCCGTGCGATCGATGCCATTCCCACCGTCATGATATTGCCTTTGACTAGAGGCCTGCTGCGGTCTGGCAGGTCTCTGAAGAGGCAATATGTCACGAATGCAGTGTCATCTGGACGAGGCAGGTCTGGTGAGCCCGCCGCTCTTGCTGGTCTCGTCACTCGACAACTATGGACTCAACCAGAGTCAAGTCTGAGTTTATGCCAGAGGCGATACCTACACAAAGACGATGCGGGAAATCAAGGGCAGATTTCACCAAAACAGACTCGCAATGAGCTTTCGGAAAAAGTGAATCAGCTCAAGGGCTTCTGTACGTACACACACACCGTTTAGAGGTATTTCTACAAACACAAAGATTCTGGGCTATATATTGATCCTGTTGCGCAGTCGACTTCCCTCCTCAGTCACTCGCCACGGATTTCGAACAAGGACAAATTGTCACTGTTCATGGCTTCCTATCCAAACGGAGAGATCTTTCCAAAAAGATGACATTTGTGGATCTGGTCGTGGATGGAGGCCCGTCGTTCCAATTCAAATCAGCATGGGAGGAAAAGGACTCTCCCGAGCACGAGGCACACAAAGCCCTCAGGTCCTTCTCTGCCTGGAGCCCCGTCGCCCTGACCGGGAGCATAGACAAGTACAAGACAGTTTCATCTGGAGGGTTCAGTCCAGACTTCCCAGCAGGCCGCGACAGATACGAGCTCACTCTCCAAGGCCAACCACGACTTCTCAACCACTTTCCCCAGAATATCATCATATCCGAGGGTGCTCTCTTCCCACCACACTCTCGACATCTCCAGCTCAGGTTCGACAAGGTTCTGCAGGACCGGCTCAAGTTTCGTGATCAATTGGTGTCGGAAGCCCAGGACTTCCTGAGACAAGCTGGCTTCCTCCATGTAGAGACTCCGATCCTCTTCAAATCCACCCCTGAGGGCGCCAGAGAATTCCTCGTGCCTACTCGAAGACCAGGCTATGCCTATGCCCTACCACAAAGCCCACAACAGTACAAGCAGATGCTCATGGCGTCAGGTGTCCGCAGGTATTTCCAGCTTGCGAGATGCTTCCGCGATGAGGATCTGCGCGCCGATCGACAACCCGAGTTCACACAGGTCAGCTCACAGCTCTTCTTCTTCTGACCCAAAAGCACCCGTCTCCTGTCAATACTATCCCCTTCGACAGCCCGTAAACTAACAAAACAATGGCAGTTGGACTTGGAAATGTCATTTGCCACTGGCAAAGATGTAATGCAGCTCATAGAGAGCCTGGTCCGAAGCCTATATGAATTCATAAGACACAACTGGAGCATATGTGAGGTCAACGGACAGATGGGGGTCACCTCGAGGACCCCTGATGCTATTGACAGCGCCTCAGACGACATTGTAGGACAGTATCCCTCCCTGAGCCTAGGGGAAGGGCATGAAGAGGGAAAACCCTTCCCACGAATCACATATCATGAGGCCATGTCCCTCTACGGCTCCGACAAGCCGGATCTCAGGGTACCCAACAAGGTCGGTTGACTTTATTATTCAAGCAATTATATGAGCCAGACGTAAAAATAATAATACTGATGACTCACAGATTCAACGGATCGACCACCTCCTCTCACCCGCCTTCGTCTCCATGATTTCAGATCTACAGGATCCCATAGTAGAAGCCTGCGTCTTCCGCTTCCAAGACACGCCCGACGTAACGATCCTCGACTTCATCACCTCCGTGTGGGACAAGCTGCCCAAACCCCTAGGCAAGAACCCAGACGGTCAACCCGTGCCCATCATCATCGACTCGCGTAGGCCCCTGTCCGGGCTCTCCTCCCTCGGCCACGAAGCAGCAGCAGAGCTCCTCGCGTCCGACCTCCCCCCTCCTCTCGGAGCACTCCAAGAAGGCGACCTCCTCGTCCTCCAAGCCCGACCCAACAAGCCCTTCTCCGGCGGCTCCACCGCCCTCGGCACGCTGCGCAACCACATATACCAGCTCGCCGTCCAGCACTCCCTCCTCCCCTTCGACCCTTCCTTCCGCTTCCTCTGGGTCACCGATTTCCCCCTCTTCACGCCCACAGACGCGACGACCGCCAAGTCCGACCCAGGCCAGGGCGGCTCCGCCGGGTTTTCCTCCACCCACCACCCCTTCACCGCACCCCTGCACCCCGAAGACTTTGACCTCCTCCACACCGACCCACTGCGGGCCAAAGCCGACCACTACGACCTCGTCGTCAACGGCGTCGAGCTCGGCGGCGGCAGCAGGCGGATTCATGTCGCCGCCGTGCAGGAGTACGTGTTCCGCGAGGTCCTCCAGATGCAGGACGCCGGGCTCGAGCACTTTAGCCACCTGCTCGAGGCGCTGCGCGCCGGCTGTCCGCCGCACGCCGGGTTCGCCATCGGGTGGGACAGGCTGGTGGCGACGCTGAGCTATACGGGGAGCGTGCGGGATGTCATTGCTTTTCCCAAGAGCAAGCAGGGGGATGAGCCTGTTGCTAGGTGTCCTGGGAAGGTGGGCAGGGAGGAGTGGGAGGTGTATCATCTGCAGCCTAGGGAGAAGAAGAAGGATTTGGAAGGATAAAAAGAGGTGTGTGTGTGTGTATGTGCACACTCAATATATCTATCTCCACTCAACAGGAGGGTGACTTTCAAAATGTATCATTTGTTAGATAAGGCACCATCGTCCTACTACTAGCCCGGCAACTTTCCAGAGCTATACTATAGACTACAGAATAGAGAGAGGTTGATCGATGGAGACAACTTGCACCCATCTCCAAGCCAACTTGATGCACAACTTGAGATGCTTATGTGGCAAGATGAACCAGCCATGTGTTACTGCACTGCCGGTGAGGTGCATACATACTTGAGTCACTGACACACGAAAGCAAGATGAAGACACATACATAGTACGTCAGAAACGAAAGAAGCTTCTTTTCTTCTCCGAGGAAGCAAACGGGAAACTGTAGTCTCTCCATCAGCCCCTCACTCCCTTATCTACTTCTACCTCTTCCCCCGCCCACCCTTGGCAACCTCAAATTACACTACACATAAGAGGACATCATCATGTAGAATGACATGTTGTTCACTACTAAAGTCAAGCCAGCTTCGGCTTCCACTCATCTCGGACAAATCTAGCCATTTTGGCCCTCCCTTCCTGTCCAAAAGACCAAGTCTCTCGAGATCCATCCATCCATCCATCCACCTTGCCAGGTGGGTTTGACTTCGCCAGCTAACTCCCAAACGCCCTTCGCTGTTTTTCTTTGCTGAGAGATGCCCAAGAAACAAATGACCCAAACCGAAAACAAACAAAAAAGCAAATTTCCTCCAAAACACGAAATAGAAAACTATGGATCCGTTTGTCTCTCTGGATCAAGAGAGAGAGAGGGTGAAAGACCGAAACAATACTATAAAGTAGATAAGATATATGATGCCTCGCCCGATGCTGCTGGACTTGATGTCCTCGTCCAAATTTTCCAAAAAAAAATTGACATAAAAACCTTGACGTTGTTCGCACGGCGATGGGCTGGTGGTAATTAGTCCAAAATCCCGGCCGTCAGCTCGATTCGCTTCGCTTCTTCATCAAGAACTTATGTATAGTTATATATTGAGAGGTCGTAGTTCATCGTGAGACAGGTGTAAGCGGACAAAACATGTGCGAGGTGATGCGCGGTGTGTGTGTGTGTCTGTGTGTAAAGGCGTGACTTTAGATGTCCATTAGGAAGGCCGTCCGCCGGCTGCTCCAGATCCATATTTCGACGTGTCTTTATTGCCCCTGCCGTCCAATTATCTCCTCTCAAGCAATACGCTTGCCATCCAGATACCTCGGGCTATGTCCCTGCCCGGGTAACTGATACTGGTAATAATTAGCCGGCTGCGCACGCCGCCTGGCCTCAAAGGCAGCGCGCTCCTCCTCATCGAGAGAGAAGGCCTTCTTAAGCCAGCCGAACGCGCTGCGCTTCTTCTTGACGGTGCGCGTGCTTCCAGCCTTGGTGCTCGTGCCCTCCTGCATTGTCGTCACGTTGCTCAGCATACTCATGCCCATCTGTGAGGGGGCGCCGCGGTGGCCGGGGCGGTGGTTATTGCTGCTACTGCTGCCGCCGCCGACCACGGTGCCTGCTGTGTGTGGGCGCTGCTGGAGTGGCGAGTGCGGGCTGGCCTGGACGGGGCGAAAGTGCTGGCGCTCCGAGGCTGGGGACGAGATTAGGTTGGGGAACTGCGGGCGGGAGAAGTCGAGGTTCGTGGTGTGGTGCTTGGTGACGTTGTTGTTGTTGTTGTTGTTGTTGCTGTGGGGATGTTGGAGGTGGTGGCTAAGGTATGTGTGGTTGTTGCTGGTGGTATAATTCCTGGAGCGGTCCGAGTCGGTGCCGTGGGAAGAGGACGGCGCGCGCTGGGTCGCCCGTGGTGACTGCTGTGGTGTTGGGAACCGGGGTCGCTGGATCTCGTACGCATTTACCGGCGGGACGTGGATGGCCGTGGGCAGCTCGCCCTTCATGGAGACCCGTTCCCTCAGAGACGTCTTGTGCCCAAGAACCACCTCCTTGTCAGACGACCGCGACTGTCTGTGCACGGGTTGTATCTGCAGGATCTTGGGCTGTGCGCGCATGGTTGTGGGTGCTGCTGACCGTCTCGTCTCAACTTGGTGTGGGATGGTCAGGACGGTCTCGCGCACGTCGTCGTCTGGTGATTGGGGCATGTCCTCCTCGGCCTCGATGTGAATGCTGAGCTCATCAGGTGTGCCCCTGTTCGCCCCGCGTGGTTCGACTCTCAACCTTGGCGGCTCAGCTAATGTCTTTGGAGGCGCCTCTACTTTCGGAGAGGCCCTGGGGGACGGTATTGGTGCGGGAGGGACAGGCGTGTATGTCCTCGGCTGGAGGAGGAATAGAACGTTGTCGTCCTCGTTCGCGTCGTTGACGATCTCGTCCTTGTCGTCCTCCTCGTCCTCCTCTTCCTCCTTGGACGATGCTGTGGACTCGCTTGTCTGGGACTCGGCGACCGACCCAGATTCTTCGGCTTCTCCGTCCGTCTGAGAACCGTCGTCAACGACGACCTCGGGTATCTTTTTCGAACTCTCAGGAGGGGTGTATGTGTGGTTGGGGAGCATGGTGTTCCGCAGGGTGTCCGAGTCTTTTGTAATGCGTTGTCTGGCTCTCACAGGAATGTCTGGGATCTCGAGGTCGGGGCTTTCTGGGGCGGCGAGGAACGAGCCCAGCGAGTGGCCAAAGTCTAGAGTCCGGATGCGAGGTGTGGCGGATGAAACCGATGTGGGCGGTGATGGCGGCGGCGTGGCTTGCGAGGTGCTTTCGTCGGAACGAGGTTCTGAACGACCATCTGGTTCAGAGTACGGTTCCAGCGTGAACTATTTTTCCCCCCCCTCGCACGTCAATACGGACAAAGACAAATCTTAATTCTGCAACACTGGCGTTTCCCGAGACTTCAGGTTGGACTGGACTGTACTTATGACTTACCCTTGTCCGACGGCTCACTTCGCCCGCTTTTTTGTCTATATCGACGACCACAGAGCTGAGCTGGACGAGGAGCCCGCTGAGCAGGGTGCTGCTGGACTCGAGAGTGGTAAACTCCTTCATCCAGCCCTCTGTATTGCCTTTCATCGCGTCGAAGACGTCCACCACGTCAGGCCGGTCCTGCCGCCATTTCCCCCTGTCGTTGTCCCTCAGGTACTGGGAGAACTGCTTAATGGCCCGTAGGCCCTCGGATACGTCGCGGATTGTCTGGGTGTGGGCGGTCGAGGTGCGCGAAAGGATGTGTTCGATCTTGATGTTGCCCTCAACGATCTGCAGCCGGAACTTCCTGTTCTCCAGCATCTGTTCAAAGACCTCCATGTTCTCCATCGGCACCTTCAGAAAGTCCAGGCGGTCTTTCAGGTCCGTGGTCGCCATCCTGACATCCTCCATGGCCGTCTCGAGAAATTCGTCCACCTCGTCGATGTGGCCCTGCAGGATGCTGAGGACCTGGGCGTTGTTGTTTGCCATGCCCTTGATGAGCAGCTCGATGCCAAACGAGATCTGGGCAATCAGCTTCCGCAGCTCGTGACATTTCTGGCCGGACCGAAACCGCCACAGCCGGTTGGGGGGCCCTCTTGACTTGTCCTCGTCGAGCAGCTTCTCCCGCCGCGCTTTTGCGTCCTGCTCCCTCAGCTTCGGCTTCTGGCTCAGGCCTGCCCTGGTGGCCTCCTCGAGAGACTCAGCAAAGGCCTCCTGCATAGACGAGATGGGGTGCAGGGGGATGTGCGAATGGCTACCAGCCCCCGACGTGGTGGTCGGGGTCTGCAGGTCCCGCTCGTCGTCGAGGAGAGGGGCGCCATAGCTGCCGTCATCGTCTTCGTCCTCGCCGTCCTCGTCGGAGGAGTCGTCGAAGTGGCTGAGGGTGGTTCGTGCCCCTCTCCTGTCGGCCAGCTCTCGAGCAGTCCCAGGAGACAGGTGAATCGCGAGTCGCTCCTCGGGGTCCACGAAGCGCGGAACGGCGCCGGTCGTGGCCATGGCCATGGTTGCACAGCAGGGAAGGATGACTCGCTTCTATGGCAGCCTAGACCAGCTTGTGTCTGTGACCATCGGCAAAAAAAGACAAGAGGCGCGGGGCCCTTTGGCTTGGTTGGGTAAGAGGAGGAGAGGGGGGGGGGGGAGCCTGGTTGGGTTGAGAGGTGATCGGCACGCGGTGATCGTCGGGGTCGTATAAGGTGGCAGCCGGGTTTGGTTGGTTGGTTGTCGTGTGTTCGAGTGGGCACGACAGCAGCAGCAGCAGCAGCAGCAGCTCTTAGGGCTCAAGCCAAGGAGGAGAAAGAAAACAGAAAGAAAAGAAGAGGGGGAAAACCCATGCAAGAGCCCACGCAGCCAGCCGCCGGTACACGTTCCCGTCGGGAGACGAAGAGGCGAAGGTTGGAGGACGAGGGCGAGGAGGAAAGAGCGAGTGGTGGCGGCAGTAGTAGTGTTAGGAACAGCAGTAGCGATGGTCGGACTGGGTTTGTCGGGAGTGAAACAAGACCAGTGACAAGTCGGAAGGTTTGTCGCACAAATCGAGAGTGTCCAGGCTCAGCTGTGCGCTGTAATGATCCGGCTTGTCCTCCCTTGCGGCACCAAACGTCGCATGAGCATGTGAATCGCGCTGCGTCGGGCTGGGCTAGGTAGGCTTGGGGGCCGAGAAAAAGTGGAAGAGAGAGAGAGAGAGGGGTATGAGAAACAGGTCAAACTTTGGCGTCCAAAAAGACCACGGGAGACATTCTCTTGTGTGTCTGACTCTGACTCTGGCTCTGATGAAGATGGAAGAGAGGTTGTGGATGGCTGGTTAAGTCTGTCGTCGTCAAACATGGACGACGGGAAGCCGACCCTCCTGATAGCCTAAGCACACTTTCAAGGACGGCTTCTCGATATCCACAGCTCGCTCTCTCACTCCGTCTTATTGCCTCTCCTGACGAGGGAAGAGGGAAACCAGAAAAAAACAATAACAATTGATTTGACAGTTTTGGGACAGACAGAGAGTGAGAGAGTATGAACAGGGACGACGACGGGGGTGTGAGTGAGGGTTTGATGACCAGAGGTGGATTCAGAACCGATAGTGCGGCGGCGAGGAGACTAAGGGGAGGCTGAGGAGATTAAGGTTTGTATTGGACCGGGGCCGCTAAGAGGTGAGAAACGAGGAACCAAATTGAAGTGCCCGGTCTTTGCTTCCATGGACGGCACTGAAGAGCGCGAAGCGAGAAGAATGATATGACGACGGTAATTGACGATGACGGAGGAGAAGGAGAGGAGCTCAGAAGGAGACAGGTCCGGTATTGGGAGGAATAGTAGACGATGGTGAAAGAAGGGGGTGGAACAGAGAGCGAGACCAGCAAGTATAGGCAAGTAATCAATCAATCAATCAATCAATCAATCAATCAATGATTCAATGATTCAATAAATCAATCATTCAATCAATTCATCCACTCCACAGAATAGTAGTGTGGGAGATAGGAGGTCGCCTGACGGGAACAAGATTGTAGAGAGGGAGAGAGAGGGAGGGAGGGGGGCTGGTTCGTGCCGTATAGTTGGAGTATGTTATGGGATGTACCATAGTATCTATGAATGGATGGGTGGACGGATGGTCTTATCCTGCAGATGCAGATAATTCAATAGCCCGGATGCAAAGCTGCACACGGACGCAACGCCGTCTCTGTCTCTTCCTCTGTCTCTTCCTCTCCCTCTCCGACAAGTCATATTCGTTCCCCCTCTTACACTGATATGATGTGAGCAATAAGTATTCTAGTAGGTGTCCGTATAGAAAATCCTACGTGTTATCTGTTGCAAGATGGCTAGGTAGATTGAGTAGACAGACAGACAGACAGACAGACAGACAGATAGCACCGACAGCCTGTGTATCGAATTACGAGTGTAGTGTACCATCGTGGTGCGTGATGGAATATGGAGCCTCGAGCCAGATCGAGTCAAGGATGTGGAGGGCTGAAGTTGAAGGGCGTGCATGGGTTTTTGGTGTCTGTGTGCTCTCTCGGTTGTAACATGCTACCATTTTTCCCCCTCTTCTCTTCTCGTTCTACTCGCGCTTTTGCAGGGTGAACCATCTGACAACCCGCCCTGTGCCTGGCCTAGGCCTGTGCCCTGTCTAGAGTGTTCTAGCGTTGGAACCAGAGAAACAAACCTTTGGGTGAATGCCGTGTCGATCCCTACCTACAGAGTAGCATACAAGGAAACGAGAAATACCCTGTGCCCTGCTCTACACTGCCCTGTCTTTTTTGCAATGCAGCACAATCCAACACTGCACTGAGGAGCTGGGTTACACAGGGGCGGCCGCGGCCTGGGTCTTGGCTACCATTCAAGGTAAAAAAAAAAAAAAAAAAAAAAAAAAAAAAAAAAAAAAAAAAAAAAAAAAAAACACACACAACCACACAGACACA